>CM060916.1:374209996-374294996 GCA_030737875.1 Allium sativum | reverse complement strand
TCGAAACAGAGGTAGAAGCTATTTTAAAGAGATATAAGCATATGGAATTAAAATCAAAGGAGAATAAAAAAGACGTAGAAAAGGGAGATGATCCAGATTTGGAAAGTCACCATGGATCTGATTGCTGTAGAAGATTAAGAGTGGAAGGATACGGATGAAGGATTTGTCAACGTAGGGAAATGGGATGCGTGTGTTGTTTCGGTCACGCGGGATTGTACTAATTTTTAATTTTCTTGAACCGTGTGTAGTCATGTTTGAGGTGTCTGTTGGGTGGAGGGGAGATTTTTATTCCTTATGTAAAGTATTTGTTTTTTTGTGTGTGGTTTGTTGTAATCTCCCCTAACCTACCATGTTGTGACATTTCCGTTGTAAATAAAGTACCGTTTTTCAAACAAAAAGAAAAAAAAAAAAAAAAAACACACTTGAATTCAGCAATTTAACAAGGTTCACATAGGAACTTTTTGTTAGCTTTGGGACACGTAACGGATCACAAGCTATGAACATTCAACAGAAGGTCCTAATCAATCACCCAAAAAAAGAGAACATTACAACAATGTTAGTTAATCCATTCATGGATTGGCTTAAAAAAACAATTTATGGATCAACTTATTAATGTCAAAATGTGAATCAACAGGTAAACCGTAGATACAAATTTACGTCGTAGATCAGTGGTGATGCCGTCTTACTGACACAAGTATAGCTGTTGCATAAGAAAGCTGCTTGCAAGACACAACAATTGCTCTCAGTCTTTGTGGTTGCAAAAAGCACAGGCTTTCAGCTATCATTGAGTTTAATGCATAACTTAGGGTGTGTTCTTCATATAAATTTGTTATGTTAACAAGAGTATATAAAAAGAGAAGTTGAGGTCTGCAGGAAAATAAATGTTTCCATTTATGAAGTGAAATGAAGCATAATCCAGATGATATGATTATCAATTTCTAAAAACAAAGGTTATAAGCATATTTGTTACGTTAACAAAATCACATAAGGTACAAGCATAAATAGTAGGTTCGTTAGTATAGAATTAAACTTCACATGCACATACATACATTATATATATATATATATATATATATATATATATATATATATATATATATATATATATGGGGGCGGCTATTGGAACACAAAACTAGACACAAACATAGAGACACAGAATCTTGACCATCGGATCTTTTTGTCTTTATGTGGAGAGGTGGAATTCAGGGGGAGATCCAATGGTGTAGATTTTGTGTCCCCTTATTTGTGTCTACTTGTTGTGTTCAAATAGACTTTCCCTATACATATATATAGAAGCAAGTTCGAGAGCACCCTAAACAGTGCAGCACCCCAAATGCCCCTCAATCTCCACCAAGTATTTCCCCTTCTCTTTCCTTTCACTCACTCTCTCACTTCTCACTCACATTCTTTAATATAAACGGGTGGTGGAAATCAGGGGGCATTTGGAGTGCTCCATTTTTAGGATGCAACCGAACGCTTGCCATATATATATATATATATATATATATATATATATATATGGGATGGGAACAAGAGCACCCCAAACAGTGCCACACCCCTATAACCCTCGGAACTCAACCATTAGATCTTCCCCCGAATTCCACCATCCACATAAAAACAAACAAATCAAACGGTTCAAAGTTTGTGTCCCCACTTTTGTGTTTAATTTTATGTCTCAATAGTCGCTATATATACACACACACACACACACACACATATATATATATATATATATATATATATATATATATATATATGTCTGTGTGTGTGTGTGTGCGCGCACGCGCGCGCGCGTCATAAAATATTAGGTTGCAGTATTTTCCAAAACTATAAGTCCATCCATAAACCAACGTAAAGTCCACGAATACCAAATCTAGGAAATTCAATTAAAAGACTCAGATAACTCAGAAAGTCAGAGAAGTGTTTAGATGTGAATCGGCTGAAACCCTAAAGGCATCCAGGGTAACTCAGAAAGTCAGAGAAGTGTTTAGATGTGAATCGGCTGAAACCCTAAAGGCATCCAGGGATTTGATCTACATGAAATATTATTGCTTATATATTAACATTAGAATGGTGGATTTATATGGAATGATGAACGAAATAGAACATTGAAGATTTGGATTTTAAAGAATTAAATGAAAATACACTATCAATGTATATCGATGGATATACTATTCGAATTTCAGTGAGAGCGAGATGAAACTGTATTTGTCAAACACAAGATGGTAGGATATCATTTACCAACATCAAATACCAAACTGAAGTTGATTAACATCTAGTTTTAGATTGCATCTTCTGTATTTTGTTGGATATCCCTGTATACCCCAGACACATTACAATCTCAAAGTAACAGCAGAAGAAAGGTTAAGCGTCAAAAATATGGATGTATGGTTCATTGGAGTGGAAAAATACAATGAATCGGAGATCACTGAATTCAAACCAAAAGTCCAAAATCTTGGCGTCGCTGATTTGTCTTGCTGATTAAATGTATACTACATACCACTCACCGAATTCAATATGAAGTATCTGTTGGATCTCGCTATATGGCGTTTTGATTATGACAACTATACATGTACATATATATTATTATCGACTAAACTTTGTCTTGCAGGAAGATACTCAACAACAGATTCAAGAGCTATAATTGAAGATTAAATATGTTGTAAGAGTCTGTTAGTCCTAGATTTATATGTTAAAGTCTTTCTTGATGATTATACACACACGTTTTATATACATATAGTTTTCTAATTTAAATAAGGCAAGGAATAGGCAAGAAACAGAAAACAGACGTCTGGTCTGAAAAATTCAGACGTCTGTTTGCTGAAACAGAATATTTTTATACAATATTTAGACGTCTGGTTGATATATTTCAGACGTCTGAAATGCCCCCGAAATACACTATTTCCTTTCTGATTTGATTTTTAAAATAAACAGACATCTGAATTTTATTTTCAGACATCTGAATTCCGAAGAGTTGCATCCTTTATGAAGAGATACAACTATTTAATCCATATCTCTTCATCAAAACTCTTCACGATCAGTTGTATCTTTTTATATATTATAAATTGAGAATTGCTTAGATGATCCAATAACCGAATTTTATTCTAATTCTCTCTATCTTATTCAAAGCTCTCTAAGTTCTAAAAAGCTATCTACTTTCATACTTGAGACTTTTAAACTTCCATATTCCTTCACGCACTTCACAATTATCATCAAGGAAAGGCTATAGGAAGGGTGTACTTAATATTCGACAATCCGTGTTATCAAGAACACAAAAGAGTCAACAATTATTCTGTATTAGTGAAGACCTCTTCAGTGGTTGAGGCAAGAAATCTCGTTCAATGGTTCGGGTAATTGTGAACCTATTCCTCCAGGTGAAGTGAGGGTTTTAGTGTTAGTGAAATACCAGAAGTGAGTCTGGGACTGGACGTAGGACAGTGGTCCGAACCAGTATAAATCGACTGTGTGATTTACTGCTTACTACTCTGCTATATAGATATTATATCCTATTCTCCATACTACACGATCCTATACCGCTGCATAGCCTCTTTCAATTGGTATCAGAGCTTGGTATTCTAGAGATCGTAACAACATCCAAGAATAAATGGCAATAAAGAAATCTAGTAAAGGCATTAGAAAGTGGAAGAACAACAAAGCAGAAGCGACGGAGCAAGAGAGCAAATGTTTAATGGCTAAAGTGAGAACACAATCGGTATGTGAGGATTCATTATATAAAGATCTTTTATTAGACAACAAAAAATTATTAAAAGATTTTAAAAGTTTGGTTAAACTTAATGCAACTATTTTAGCCAAGTCTAAAAATTGTGAGCAAGAAAATTCCAAATTAAAAGAAGAAAACAATTTTTTAGTCAAACAGGCCAAATGTTATAAAATACCTTAGAAGAGCTTGTTTTTCAAAAAGATTTCCTTCAAAAAGAAAATGAGCAACTAGAAGATAAAAACAATGTTCTTTTAAAGGAAATCGATCTCTTGAAAAATAGAAATGAATCATTAGAAGATTCTTTAAATAATTCTAATTTTTTAGTTTCGTCTCTTGAAAAAGAGAATGGAGCTTTAACTGGAAAAAATTTAGAATTATCTAAAGAATATGAGTTTTTAAAGGTTAATAATAATACTTGGCAAAATGAAACGTCTGATTCGAATGAAAATTTTGAAAAATTACACTCTTCTTTGGTTAATTCAGAATCTCAAATTTGTCGTCTCGAAAATGAGAATAGTACTTTAAAAAGGGAGAATTCTGAATTAAATAAGAAAATTGGTTTAAAAGATTGCAAGACTTCTTTTGAAAATTTCAATCGCGATTTTGGAATCAAATTTGAAAAATGTACAAATAAGTTCGCAAAATTTAATAAAGGTCAAAATGATTTAAATGATATTTTATCTTGCTTTAGACCTTTAACGATAAAAGTGGCTTAGGGTATATTAAAACTAATCATAGAACTAGTACTAGATATGCTTTCATGTATTACAAAAATTTAACTGCTAGTACTAAAGCACGTGTAACTCGAAGATCAAATTTCTATAGAAATTCAAATGCTTCTATGACTAGAAACATTTATAATAGAAGTACAAAAGGAAATATAAACAGAAATTATCTAAGTATTTGGGTTCCTATAAATTGAAAAAACAGAGAAAAATATATAGATGATTATTTTGATTCAGTAGTTAATAATGAAAATTTTATTTTTAAAAGTTCCATTACACCCTCTTGGGTATGGTTACCTTCTCTCTAACCCCTGGACCCTAACAGAGAAAGTGGGTACCAAAGTATATATATAATATTTGTTGCAGGTACACCACAACAAAAAGGAGGGTATTTCAGTATCTCTAATATCTTTGAAAACTGAGCTCAAAGCTAAATCAGGGAATTTGGGAAAATAATAGTCACATACTTAGGGGGAGGAATATTCATATATCACACATTCAGGGGAAGAAAATAAAGAGAAGACGACGATATCTATTACATTCCCTCATTCTTTTTTATAATGACAAAGGGGGAGAAATTCATGTGTATAGTGATAGAGGGAGATATTATACTAAGAGTATATTGATAGAGGGAGATATTATACTAAGAGTATATTGATAGATGAAGATATTATACTAAGAGGAAGATGTTATGTTAGAAACTCTATTGTTGGATTTTGATGACAACAACTATACAATTATACAAAAAAAAAAACCCTCTAAGCTAGTCTGCAGGTACATGGGTATCAAAAAGAGAAATATATAATAATATATGCATATTGACATATTGACGGGGGAGTTACACATACAGTTGCCATTATCAAAAAGGGGGAGAATGTTGGATCTCGCTATATGGCGTTTTGATTATGACAACTATACATGTACATATATATTATTATCGACTAAACTTTGTCTTGCAGGAAGATACTCAACAACAGATTCAAGAGCTATAATTGAAGATTAAATATGTTGTAAGAGTCTGTTAGTCCTAGATTTATATGTTAAAGTCTTCCTTGATGATTATACACACACGCGTTTTATATACATATAGTTTTCTAATTTAAATAAGGCAAGGAATAGGCAAGAAACAGAAAACAGACGTCTGGTCTGAAAAATTCAGACGTCTGTTTGCTGAAACAGAATATTTTTATACAATATTCAGACGTCTGGTTGATATATTTCAGACGTCTGAAATGCCCCCGAAATACACTATTTCCTTTCTGATTTGATTTTTAAAATAAACAGACATCTGAATTTTATTTTCAGACATCTGAATTCCGAAGAGTTGCATCCTTTATGAAGAGATACAACTATTTAATCCATATCTCTTCATCAAAACTCTTCACGATCAGTTGTATCTTTTTATATATTATAAATAGAGAATTGCTTAGATGATCCAATAACCGAATTTTATTCTAGTTCTCTCTATCTTATTCAAAGCTCTCTAAGTTCTAAAAAGCTATCTACTTTCATACTTGAGACTTTTAAACTTCTATATTCCTTCACGCACTTCACGATTATCATCAAGGAAAGGCTATAGGAAGGGTGTACTTAATATTCGACAATCCGTGTTATCAAGAACACAAAAGAGTCAACAATTATTCTGTATTAGTGAAGACCTCTTCAGTGGTTGAGGCAATAAATCCCGTTCAGTGGTTTGGGTAATTGTGAACCTATTCCTCCAGGTGAAGTGAGGGTTTTAGTGTTAGTGAAATACCAGAAGTGAGTCTGGGACTGGACGTAGGACAGTGGTCCGAACCAGTATAAATCGACTGTGTGATTTACCGCTTACTACTCTGCTATATAGATATTATATCCTATTCTCCATACTACACGATCCTATATCGCTGCATAGCCTCTTTCAGTACCAACGCAACCCAATACACATGAATCACAAAACATGACAGTTATGAAATACACTATCAATTGAGGCTCTTTCCCATCTATAAGTTTAACATTATCAGGCTTAGTTTTCTGTTGCTTTATATTCGGAGCATCATCTGTTATAATAAAATTATTCCACGTGTGTGCAAAATCCAATTTAATTTGTGAAGAACATTAAATAGGTACTGCAAGGGTGCCCCTGCCCCCATCAATCTATGGAGAACATGTAAATCATATATATTTTTACTTGACAATGTGATCCTGTCCAAAGTCAACTTCATTGTGTTAAAAAGAAGTTGTAACTGAAGATTTTCTATAAACCAAATCAGAATATTTGGTGCTTTATATTTAGTGAAGTACTACACCCACTGAATACTAGTTATCTACATTTTTCCCATACATACTCATTTGACTTGTCTTATTCATGAATACTGGTATAATATATCAAGTGATTAAGCTAAAGGATATTACCAATATTTAAACCCACGACATATTTGGCTATATATTACGTAATTTTATTTAAACCACACAAGCTGCTTTAAGCAACTTTTGTGGCCAGCACTTGTATTTTACAATAATAGACTTACGTTTTGATTTTTAAATCCCCTGCTGTATCCCAGATTCGCCACTATCTATTCTATATTATTGATTATATAAACACATACTAAATTATTGATTGTATAAAATGGCTACCAAATTCATGATATACAAAAGAATCTCACCTCGAGCAAAGCCCGAATAGCAAGTTTGACAGTTTCCTGCCCTGCTACTTCTTTATAGTTCTTCTCCAAGTACTCCCTCATAGAATTGGAATTCCTTCCAGTTGCATTTGCTTTCCAAGCTGAGAAAGTACCAGATGGATCAGTCTGATACAAAGAAGGCACACCTGTGTACGGATCAAACCCAACTATCAAAGTGGACAACCCAAATGGACGCACACCACCACTTTGTGTGTACTTTTGTTGCAATCCAGCAATATATCTAGTGATATACTCAACAGTAACTGGATCTTCTACTGTAAGCTTGTGTGACTGGCACTCTATCCTTGCTTTGTTGATTAAGACACGTGCATCAGCTTTGAGACCTGCACATGCGAGTGCAATGTGGTCGTCCAGATTGACAATCTTACGTACAGATCTGAAGATCATGATATTCATTAACAAAGCACGACAAATATAAAATTAGCACAAAAGCACATGTAAATATGTATTGTTGACATCTTTAGAATGAATTATCTAAGATGTGTCAAGATGACAATTTTTCACTCTACAGAGAGAGAGAGTTTTAACTTTTAACCATAAGCAACATGTCAGTTATGAAAACGAACTATAATACAAGCAAAATTTTCTGGAATTATTGATATAATAGCATAATCATGCAGAATCAATCAGTTCCCATATCTAAAATTTCGCTGAACTTGCTTATGTTTCTTAATAACAAAAACCGTAACCCTAATACCAGGAATCGGTTAACCCTAAATTAATTTCAAACTGTAGGTCGTCCGGATTAAATCACTGAAACCCTAATCCTAAACAGTATCTTAAAATCAGAACAAATCTTCCCAGACGAAAGCCACGGTTCAATGTTTCCTAATACAGATCACAGAAAATAAAAGCACATATTAAAAAGTAAACAATACCTAGAATCTTGCAGTTTAGGAGCCGACTTCTTCTCGACACCGAGAACGACATTATCGGTACCACGAACGCCGACGGCAGCGTTGCCTTTCCGTACAGCTTCGAGGGCGTATTCCACTTGAAAAAGATGACCATCAGGCGAGAACACGGTGATTGCACGATCGTAACGAGCCATTTTAGAATGGTTTGGTAAGCTGAGAAATGGGAAACGGGCAGCGTAGTAGAAATGAAGAACCAAGGGCTTACAACAGCAGGACTATTAAAGCCCAAAACCTCGGTGGCTGGTTCTAATTTCTACCACTTTGCCCCTCCCACGCCACCCTTCGTTTATAAATTTTTAATATTTCTAAATTATCATTATACTCGAATTAGGATAAATCATGTAAATAGAGCGAGGTCGTATAAAAGCATCATTTTGCTCAACTTGGTTACTTTACAAACTTTGGTACGACTTAAGTGACTCTAGTTAAAGTCGAACGATGCATGTATAATAATTTAGTTTGAATTAAGCGAGATTCGTACAAACTGTTTAAGAAAATATAACATTTTCAATATGAATTGGAGAGTGAAACAAATTGAAATGTGATAATTTTTTGAAACCGAATGAGGTGTGAAAAGAGAAAAATAGGATGGGAATAGAAGCAGTCAAATTTTGTCGTAGTATTCACTGAGCAAAGAACAAAGGAAATATCGTGTTGGTTTCATTTATGTTTTATGTGACACCCCATAATTTTTGCTATAGTTACTTTGGGCAGTCAATATGGTTTTAAATATGGAATTTGTGCAAACGATGAAATTTGATCATAAAATTGCATCACTGCATTCGTGGTGGAACTCTGAGCAACTTTAGTAGTTGAAGTTTCACGAAGGAAGTTCGTACGAAGAAGTTATAGAAGAAAAACGTAACAACTCGCATATTTTACGACAATATATTTAAATATAATGTCGTTAATCAAGTATTGGTCCAAAAAGTCACTTTTTGCATACAGATTAGTTTGGACTCTAGACCACTTCCAATGAGTTTAAAATGTCATTTATGATTTTTAAAACTGTAATTTCCGATATGTTTGGAGTAAGCGAATTATGGGACTTTGCTTAGGGCTTGATTTAGCCCATTAGCCTTAAGTAGGCATTTCCTACTTAACCACTCCACCTACCTTCCCCTTTTATTAACTCTTCATTCATTTCCTACAACTCTCAAATCCTTAGAGAAGTGGAAATTAAAATTCCTAAGCTTCAACCTTAGGAATTTCTGTGATAGCTTAGCAAATCCAAGGACAAACTTGAGTAAGTTCCTCTCTATCTTCTCCAACTTGATCCTACTTCGATTTTTGGGGATTTCCCTAAACCTAACTCATGGAATTACTATATATATGAGTATAGGTTGAAGATTAGTGGGTTATATCCGAAGAGAGGTTGATTTGGCCACGTCTTAATTCATCTAGTTGCTTGCAAAATGCAAAGATGAGTTCTTGTAAACTCACATCTATGTCCCAAGCATTTATGCTGGCTAGTATGCCCTTGGCACGTCTATATTGTGTGTTAATTGTTTATATTGATTGGTTTGTGTATTAACATTTCCAGTTTATGATTTTTTTTTTATTTCGATGATTTCTATTGTGATTCTTTGTGTGCATGTAAATTAGGGTTTTTGTGTTGTTTCGGTAAGTCGTGGAAGCCTCGTTTTCACTTATATAACATTATAAGCCTTCATGTGCTTGTCCAAATCGTTATGAGCTCACTGCCTAGACAAACCAGTGCCCAGACAGTAATTCAAACATCTGAATTATCCAATTCGGACGTCTGACATGTTACTAGTATTTAAAAAATTATGTATTTGTATGCCAGACGATTGAATGAATAATTCAGATGTCTGAATACAGATTCAAATGGTTGTTTTACCCATCCAGACGCTTGAAACTCGGATAGAAACATAATTTCTGTTTATTCAATACTGACGTCTTGTAACGTCCCGGGGATTTTCGACCCCGAAAATCGACACAGAACACTATGTCGACTATTTATACAGAAAATACTGGATTATTAATAGAAAGAAGTTAGAAGGTGAGAAATAGAGGGAAAGAAAGTTAGCATAGAAGAAGAAGATCACAACAGAATAAAATCAGAGTAAACATGAATCTTACAGCAGAACGAATAAAATATATTATATAACATAACTTTTGAAATACAAACTTGTAACTATATATACATACCATTATCAAAGTATAACACATACAACACAACAGAAATAAACTATACATATCTAATAATGAATCCTCCTGCTCCAAGCTCCTCCAAGTATATCTGTAAAATCCCAACTACTTGACTGTCCGTACAAATTTGGTCATCAAAGAGTCTAGGGTAAAACAAAACAAAATAAACTCTGGGTCGGTCATGGGACTGGCGTGACTAAACTCCAACACTTGGTTTAACTTTTCTTTTAAAAGAAAGGATAATCATAAGACCGATCCACACATAAATGCGGATGGTTTTTACCTTACAATAACCCAAAACATTATTTAAACAATATTATTTTGATATTATACTAGTGTCTAAATCAAGTAAATAACAATCTAGCAGAATGCTTGCATCTCACGCTCCACATACATAGCATACAATCAAAACCGCGGGCGTTTATTGGAGAATGGATTTCCAACTATGGCAAGGTATGGGACCACCTTCCGACATTGTACCTTTGGAGAAAATACACTAGGATTCAACAAGAACATCTTGCAACCCTAGCTAAACATGATCGGCCATTCATTTCACTTGAAAGTTCCGAATATATTGTGACCCTACGGTTTGGGTCCACCGTATTCCCAGAGGATACTGAAACGAAAGAACAAATAGAAATTTTTCTACATGATGACAATACACCCTAATTAGGAGCGACCCACTTAGCCATACGACCTATCTGATTTTATATTATTTCCCGGTTAAAGAGGCTTGAGGTCATAACTTACCCTTAGACAGATCACATCTTCATCTACTTTGAATGCCACATCGTCATATCTGCCAATTCACAAATTGATTTTCCCAAAAATATCATTTGTATAATGCTAAGAGAAACGAATTCCTCTGCCACCAACGTAAGTATGTTTGAAGAGATCAACTTTCGCGATTTATTAGTTGTACTCTATCAGACATTTGTCCATACAAGTTGTCATAGGACCGGACAAACCAAAGGCACTATTCCATAAATCCATCTTAGGCAATTTCTACCTAGGATCGCTAGAACAACCCTTGCATAAACTCCATCTTCAATTGTCTTCAACATATTTGATTCGCAATTCTTATGCCTATACGGAGTGGTTTTCAGATAATGAACCTAATCCCGGTCTCTCCGTATTGACACGAAAAAATGGACAAAAACTTTGATAGCCATTTATTTATCTATCAAAGGAAAACATCCATACAATCAAAATCCTATTTCCAAATGAAAATTTTACCGTCAACCATTAATCAACACTGAGCCCTTTAAATTAATTACATTAATTTATATATTTCCCGATTTTCCTCTTTCCAAATTCTTTCCAAATATTTCTTAAAACTCGTTTAGCCTTTCACGATTCTCGGAAAACTTTTCCATATACCCACGACTTCTTATTTTCTATATTTAGAAAATATGCGTTATTAATATTGATAAACATTTACATTTCTTATTCACACATCACTATCCTTCCATATCCATCAGTCCCTAACCTTAAACTAGCAAGAGAACAACTCCCTAAGTATCAACCCCGAAAGCCAAAACCAACATCAAATCAACACTCAGGGAACCATTCAACTCGACTAATTTCCAATCAGTTTTTAATTTTCTTAACTCCATTTCTTAATTCCTTATCATTTCATTACTTACGCAACTCTCGGATTCAGTTCACGAATCCACTTCTTTAATGGGAATAATTGATTATAGCGATATCGTTATTATCCTTGCTTCTGCAAAATATTAACTTTAAAATATAATGTTTAGTCATTAATTCAAATAAATAAATAATCTTGATTAAAATCAGAAAGTAAATATTACTTTCCTGAATTCCAATATATAATTCTCTTTCTAATAATCTCTACTCGATTAACTTCCGAACTTCAGAATAAATTACTGTTTAGGTTAACTGAATTCAATTTTGAATTTATCATTTCCAAACATTTACCAATTTCTTGGTATAACCAGTTTAATCTGCAAAACGTTTGCTTTTAAATCATTATTCACATTAAAACGTGAATATTATTCCTGTATAGAAAACTAGACTCGTTTTGTCAATCAAATCTTGATTTTTATTTATAGATACCATTACAGGTTAAAATCCATCTATCGGGTTATGTTATAAATGCATATTCATATTCCACTTCATAAACTCCATTTATAAGTCAATTTCTTGTTAATTATATAACAGGTTTATGACTTAATCTCGATTACATATTCGATTATAAATTATTGGTTTCAAACAAAATATTAACTATCTTGTCAAATTCTGAATTATATAATATATAATTTCTGAAAGTAAATTATATTTATCCCATTTGACATAGTCGAATTCTAATTTTTAACCAGAGAATAACTCAAACAAAGTGAGTAATTTTAGGAAAGAAACTAACTTTAGCTATTAGCTAAAATATTTATGAATTTGTTAAAAAAATGTTTTTATATATCTTTTAATGACATAATTCCCAATTCCCGTCTTAGTTTTATAAATGTGTTCTCTAATAATGGTTTAGTGAATATGTCGGCAATTTGATTTTCAATTGAGATATATTCTAAATTTATAATTCCTTTTTCTATGTTATCACGTAGAAAGTGGTGTCGAATGTCGATATGCTTAGTTCGGGAATGATTTATAGGATTTTTTGATAAATTTATTGCACTAGTGTTATCACAATATATTATTGATTTAGTTAAGTTTACTCCAAAATCTCCAAGTGTTTATTGCATATAGATCACATGTGCACAAGCTAAAGCAACGTATATGTATTTTGCTTCACATGTAGAGAGTGATACACAATTATGTTTCTTACTAAACCAAGATACAAGTGATTTTCCAATAAAATGGCACGTACCACTTGTACTTTTTATATCCGTCCGAGGTCCAGCAAAATCAGCATCACTATATGATACTAATTCGAATGGACATTCCTTTAGATAAAAAAGACCGAAGTCCTTAGTATTATTAAGATATCTTAGAATTCGTTTCATTGCTCTTAAATGTGATTCTTTAGGATTTTCTTGGAATCTTGCACATAAACATACACTCATCATTATGTCAGGATGACTTGCAGTAAAATAAAGTAACCAACCGATCATACTTCTATATAGTTTTCGATCAACACTTTTTCCTTTCTCATCTCTATCAAGATGAGCTGTAGTACTCAAAGGAGTTGGCTTTCCAAAAGCGATGTCTAAACCAAAACATTTAATTAGATTATTAAAATATTTTTCTTAATTAATAAAAATACCATTGAAAGTTGTTTAATTCGTAATCCCAGAAAGTATGAGAATTCTCCCATGTGGGACATTTCAAATTCATTTGTCATAATAGTAGAAAACTCGTTACATAGATTTTCATTAGTTGAACCAAAAATGATATCGTCTACATAAATTTGTACAATTAAAATATCTTTATTTGTATTTTTAATGTTTGATCTGCTTTTCCAATTTGAAACCTGAATTTATTAAGTAACTTTTGATTCTTTCATACCAAGCACGTGGCGCTTGTTTTAGACCATATAAAGCTTTTTAAGTTTATAAACATAATTTGGATATTTTTCATGTATAAATCACGGTGATTGTTCTACATTTTCTTTAATAAACCTATTTAAGAAAGCACTTTTAACATCCATTTGATAAAGTTTAAAGTTATGAAAACATGTGTACGCTAAAAGTATGTGTATAGCTTCAAGTCTTGCTACAGGTGCAAATGTTTTTTCATAATCAATACTTTCCTCTAGATTATAGCCTTGTGCTACTAATTTGGCATTATTTCTTGCAATATTTCCAAGTTCATTAGCTTTATTTTTATACACCCATTTTGTGCCAATAACTGATTTATCATTTAGTCGAGGTACTAACTCCCAAACATCACTTCGTTTGAATTGATTTAATTCCTCTTGCATAGTTATTATCCAATAATAATTCGTAAGGGCTTCTTTAGGATTTTTGGATTCAATAGTTGAAAGAAATGCTACTTGACCCATTTGGTTTATTTGACTCCTTGTTTGGACATGTGAATCAATTTCTCCAATAATGTTTTGTGTAGGATGATTATGTAAAATTCTGGGAGGTGATCTAATTTGTTCTATGAGATTATTTTCAGTATTTTTAAAACTAGTGCTTTCAATAATTTCGTCATCATCTTTGATATTTATAGTTTTATCAAAATTTTCATCAAAAGATACGTGTAAAGATTCTTCTATAATATTATTACGTTTATTGAAAATACGATAGGCCTTACTAAGTTCTGAATATCCGACAAAAATTCCATGATCAGCCTTTGGATCAAATTTTCCGAGTTGATCCTTAGTGTTAAGATTAAAACATTTAGATCCAAAAACTCTAAAATAAGAAATATTTGGTTTCTTCCATTAAAAAGTTCATAAGGAGTATTTTTAGTTAGAGGACGAATGGAAATTCGATTCAATACGTAACAAGCAGTTGCTACAGCTTCTGCCCAAAATTCTTTTGATAAAGTGCTTCCATTTAATAAAGTTCTAGCACATTCTCGAAAAGCTCCATTCTTTCTTTCTACAACCCATTTTGTTGTGGAGTTCAAGGAAAAGAAAAATTATGATTTATTCCTTTATTTTTATAAAAATGTTCAAATGACTCATTTTCGAATTCACCACCGTGATCACTACGAATGGTTTTAACTTTTAGATTTTTAGTATTTTGAATTCTTTTGACAAAATTTTAAAATGTTCAAAAGTATCACTTTTATTTTTCATAAAAATAGTCCATGTATATCTTGAAAAATCATCAATTATCACAAATACATATTGATTATGATTTATAGATTAAATCCGAGTTGGTCCAAACAAATCCATATGTAATAATTCAAATGGTTGTAAAGTAGAGATGACCTTCTTAGATTTAAAAGATGATTTGGTCAATTTTCGTATTTGACAATCTTCACAAAGATTTTTTACTTTAAAAATTATTTTTAGGTAGACCTTTTACTAGTTCATTTTTCGAGATTCTCTGAATAGTTTTAAAGTTCATATGACAAAAACGTTTGTGTCATAACCAAGAATCACCATCTTTGGCTATTAAACACATTTCTTTACTATTATTAACTTTCAGATTTAATACATAAATATTTCTATCTCTATTTCGTTCAAAAATAATATTTTGATTTTTGTCAAAAATACTACATTTATTTTTGAAAAATGTTATTTTGAAACCTTTGTCACATAATTGACTAATACTCAGTAAATTATGTTTTAAGTTTTTAACTAAGAAAACATTGGTAATAAGAGGTAGATTTGAAATACCATAGTTGCATACATCTCCTTTGCCAATGATAAAGCCTTTTGAATTATTTCCGAAGGTAACAGGGCCATCATCAAAGTACGAAATATTTGTGAGCATATATTTGTCTCCGGTCATGTGTTTTGAGCAACCATTATCTAAAATCCATTTTCTTTTCTTGAGTGGGTCCTGCAAAAAATAATAATAAGCACATTAATACCCACTTTTTGATAGGGTCCTAAGAGTTAGATCTTAGGAAACCAAACCCAAGTGGTTTTAGTATCCCTTTGTACACATCATTTTTATTATTATGAATAGATTCCATAAATAAATTGAAATGTTTGTTCCTAATCAAATTATTGTTTGTTTTCGGAACCCATATCTCAATTTTACTAACCTTTTTGGTGTATTTTGGTTTATTCTTAATTTTTGAATCAGTTTTCCTCTTTAGATTTATATTTTTCTTTAGAGAAATTTTTGACTCTTTCTTAAATCGATCCTAAACCATTTTCGTTTGAAGATGGCTGAGAATTTTCTATAATCCTAGATAAATTTTCTCTACCCTTATTAAAATTAGATACATTCATAGAAATACTATCTAACTTAGTTTGAATACTTTTATTTTCTAATTCTTTTACTTTGGTTTTCAAAATGTGATTTTCAGAACTAATTTCATCATTCTTTGCCTTTTGAGTTTCAATTTCTTGACTCAAAGTGAAAGCTGACTATCTGAATTTGAAAGAGTCTCTTGAACCTTTTCAAGTTCTTCTTCTAAGATTATTTTTTCATCTTTTAGTATGTCTCTTTCAAACTTAGCTTCATTCTGATTTTCATGAGTTTCTTTAAGTTTCTTCTTAAGGGTTTTTATAGTGTTTAAAAATTCAGTATTAACTTCTACTAAATCATCATAAGATAGATCACTTACTTCAGATTTTTGGGCCATGAAGCACACATTTGCTTGTTCATTTTCGCTATCGTTATCACTGTTTGATTAATCTGAATCTGAGTCGTCCCATGTGATAGAAAAGGCCTTCTTTATGAATTTTTCTTTCTTATTCTTGTTGTTGAAATTCTTCTGATTTTCTTTCAGTTCTGGACAGTCTTTTACCATGTGACCTTTCTTGTGACAATTAAAGAATTCTAAATTTGAGGATGGTAAGTTTTCTTGAGGTATTCTTCTTGAAATTTCCTTTCCTATATTTTAGAAATTTCTTGAAGTTTTAGCGATAAAAGCCAAATCCTCATCTTTTGATTTTGATTCTTTTTTATCGGCATGAAAAGCTACATTCTTTTTTTCTTGAGCAAATTCCCTTTTTGCTTGAAGATTGACTTCATAAGACATGAAATTGCTTATGAGTTCTTCTGGTTTCATTGTTGATAAATCATTACCTTCCTCAATGGCTAATACTTTTCTTTCCCAATCGTCAGTTAAAGAATTTAGTACTTTTGATACAATATCAAAGTCACTATATTTTTCTCCCAGTCCTATCAATGTAGGTAGAATGTCTTGAAATCTTGAATACATCTCATTGTTGGTTTCATTTTGTCTCATTTTAAAGTTTTGGAACTGGTTTTTGAGCATTGAAATCTTCGTTTGTTTGACTTTGCTTGTACCTTCATGGATAGTTTTAAGTGTTTCCCATATTTGATATGCTGAATTACATATGATAACACAATTGAACTCATTTCTATCTAAAGCACAGTATAGCATATTCATAGCTTTGGCATTTGCATTTGCTTCATCTTTTTGAGTTATTGTCCATGTTGAATATTCAGTTGTAGGTTATGTGAATTCTTTTTTAGTAGCATTCCATGCACTAAAACCACTTGCTTGCATATATATTCTCATTCTTATAGCCCAATAATTGTAGTGTAGTCCATTGAACAAGGGTGGTCTTTGAGTAGATTGTCCTTCGACAAATGTAGTTGAGCTAGTACTTGGACTATTTTTTATTTTATCAAAGTATCAAATAACAGTGTTACGGTTATAGGATGGCCTTGCTCCGATACCAATTAAAAGAGTCTATGCAGCGGTAGGATCGTATAGTATGGGGTATAAGTATGATAAAGTGTATATAGTAAATGTAACAGCCCGCATTTTACGTATCGGAGGATCGTAAAATATTTTTATTTTATTCCCTGAGGGTTGGATCATTCTCATATTTTAATATGTTGCTTATAGGGATGTGAGACATGTCCAAAAAATTTACCGATTTTGTTTGTGACCATTTTGCCCCTATCAGTCTTGTACAAGGCATAACTTTTGACTCATGTCGAATCGGGTGGTGAGACCTGGGCCATTGGAAAGGAAATGATGATTGTCTTTCTGTAAGTGGTTACATTAAAGATTTGGCTCAGCGGTTTGTGGGGAATCGTTGTTTTAAGGTTTAACAGTTGGTTGTTCAGGTTGGTGAAGCCTTAATGGGCTGATTTGTAGAGGCCCATTAGTGGGATGGTGGAAAGCTATAAACAGGGGGTGAGAGGTATGCATAATAGTTTACTTTCTCCATTTTCTCATTTGGTGGCCTATGTTCCTCCTTCCTTTAACACCTTTCCACCATTAAAATCGAGATCTAAAGGAAGAGAATCGAAGATTTACACCATTTGAGGCTAGATCTACACCGTTGCAAAGGAGAATTCATCGAATCAAGGGATTTGGATCAAATTCCTTGTTGTCCGGAATCTTAATTCATTACTTTTAGCTTGTTTTGGAGAACTGATGAGTGATATGCATCTCTCACATGGATTCAATCAAGTATATGAATGTTTGATCATGTTTTTCATTAAATTCAAGCATTTTCTCATAGATCTGCACCTTGGTAAGTCCATTTTCATACGAAACACTATAGGATTTGATTTAGCAAGTTTAAACGGGTAATTTCTATGTTATTTCATATGTTTATGCAAGTTAGATCCGCAATTTAGATCATATGTTCATTTATTATGATTTTGGTGAAAATTATATGATTTTGATGAAATTGTCATATTCATGGTTTAAGTGATCTCATAACATGCTTATAATTGTGTTGAATGAAGTAGATGAGTATATTTCGTCGATTGTGTCAATTGGCGAAGTTTTGGTTGAAATTGGACTTGAATTGGGGATGTACAAGCCATGGGTCGTGCATGCGAGGGGGTGGTCGTGCGTGCGAGTGGGGTGGTCGAGCGTGTAGTACAAGTGTAGTACGGTGTAGTACAATATTGGGTCGAGCGCGCCAAAATGGGGTCGGGTCGAGCATATCCTGGTCGGGTCGAGCAGCCTGGGGTCAAGCATGGTTGGGTCGAGCAGAGGTCGGGTCGATCATGCAATGTAAGTGGGTCTTGGACCAAAAGGGGGCCGGCCACCAGAAGGGTGGTCGGTCACAACTGGGTCGGTGAAGATGGGGTCGTGCACCAAGATGGGTCGGTCGTGCATAAGGCAGGTGGAGCCTGGTTGGTCACTGCCCCGGGGATTGGGTCGGTCGCACCAGGGGGTCGGTCGCACTAGGTCATTTTCTGGAAAAAAAAAATATTTTTCGAGTACGACCCAGATTTCGGTCGCACAAGGTCACTGTTGGTCGGTCACCAGGGGGTCGGTCGCACAAGGTGAACCCTAGCCATAACGCAGTGATGTAATTTGGCTCAGTGATGTTGTGACTTCGAAGTAAGTTCAAGTGGGAATATTCGAAGTGTTGAATGTGTTCGTTGATCGATGTAGAACAGCAAATGAGGTGACAACTCAAAGGTCATGAGTTGGTGGATAATGGTTGCTTGAGAAGGTTTCTTGAGTTGGTGGATAATAGTCTATTTCTTGGATTTCCAAGAAACAACTCGTTGCTAAATATGTAGCCACTGGTCGCTTTAGAATCATCAAATAAGGTATTCCAGTCAGCATCAGAGTATCCTTCAAGTACAGTTGAAAACCTTTCATAATGTAATCCAAGGTTCATAGTTCATTTAAGGTATCTCATAACCCTTTCAATAGCATGTCAGTGCTCTATACTAGGTTTACTCGTAAACTTGCACAATAATCCTACAACATAGGCAATGTCGGGTCTAGTATAATTAGTGGCATACCGAAGGCTGCCAATGATGCTTGCATAATCAGACTGTCTTACACCTTCACCAGTGTTCTTAAGTAACTTTACACTTAGATCATTTGGTGTACATGCAGGTTTACAGTCAAAGTAACTGTATTTCTTTAGTATCTTCTCAATGTAATGAGATTGATCCAAAAAGTCCCTTTTCTGACATAGTAATTTTAATACCAAGGATTACACTCGCCTCACTTAGATCTTTCATATCAAAATTGGCACTTAATAAGGATTTGACTAAGTTTATGGCATGAATGTTTGACCCAAAGATGAGAAGGTCATCTACATAAAGGCATATAATAGTGCAAATGTCATTCTCAGATTTGTAATAAATGCATTTGTCACTTTCATTTACTTTAAAACCATGTGAAATGATTAAGTTATCAAAATTTTCATGCCATTGTTTAGGTGCTTGTTTTAAACCATATAATGATTTATCTAATTTGCATACCTTATGTTCTTGACCATGTACTACAAAACCTTCAGGCTGATCCATATAAATTTCTTCATCTAATTCACCGTTTAAAAAGGAAATTTAAACATCCATTTAGTGTATTAGTAAATTATGAATGGAAGCAAGTGAGATTAATACCCGAATGGATATTATTCTAATTACATGTGAAAAAGTGTTGAAGAACTCTATATTTTCTTTTAGTTTAAAACCTTTAGCTACTAGTCATGCATTATATTTATAAATAGTGCCATCATGTTTTAATTTCTTTTTAAGCACCCATTTGCAGCCTATACATTTACAACCAGGGGGTAAATCTACCAAATGCCAATTTTATTGGATTCCAGAGAATCCATCTCATCATTTATAGCCTTTTGCCAAAAATCGGCATCTAAAGAAGATAAGGCCTCTTGGAGGTTTAAGGGATCCTCCTCTATAGTAAAAGCACAAAAATCCAAACCAAAATCTTTTACGGTTCTTGCTCTTTTACTTCTTCTAGGTTCAGCTTCAGAATTTTCATTAAGTTCTGTTCTAATAGGCATAGTTAAAGTAGCCCCACTATTCCTTAATTTAAAAGGAAATTTTGTTTCATAAAAATCAGCATCATTTGATTCAATTATATTATGTGCATTTAGGTCATAAAATCTGTATGCTTTGCTATTAATAGCATAGCCTATAAATGTACATTCATATGCTCTACTTGCCAATTTTATTCTCTTAGGGTCTGGAATGCAAACATATGCTAAACAACCCCAAGTTATAAAGTATGAGACATTGGGTTTATGATTCTTTAAAATTTCATAAGGTGAAATTTAATTCTTAGATTTGGGGATCCTATTCAGAACATAGCATACAGTCAATAAAAAAATTCCCCCACCAATGTTTTGCAACACCAGAATTTAGTAGAATGGCAACTACTAATTCGGTAAAGGTCCTATTTTTTCTTGCAGATTTACCATTCATTTCAGGAGAATAGGGTGCAGTTCTCTCATGTACTATACCATGTAGTTTATAGAAATCTAGAATTGAAGTAGATTCATATTATGTACCTCTATCACTACGAAATCTCTTAATTTTCCTATTTGCTTGATTCTCAGTTTTAGTTTCGAATGTTTTAAACATGTCGAAAGCATCACTTTTATTTTCATAAGATATACATAAGTGAAATCAGAGCAGTCATAAATAAAAGTGATAAAATAAGGATGTCCGTATCTAGTCAAAGTGCCATCAAGCTCACATATATCAGAATGAATCAAGTCTAAGGGTTCGGAAACTCTATCAATAGATTTATGAGGTTTCTTTGTGATTTTAGCTTGTGTGCAGAATTCACATTTATCAGGTTTAGATTCTGTCATTTTAGGAATCATATCTAGGGTGCTCATGTTATGAATTATTCGTTTATTAACATGACATAATCTAGAGTGCCAAATATTAAAATCACACAACATATAAGTAGAACTAGTCACTTTATTAGATTCAATATTCAATTTAAACATCCCCTCACAAGCATAACCTTTTCCCACAAAAGTTCCCTTATAAGTTAGGGTATACAAATCAGCCCTAATAACTTGAGTAAAGCCAGCCTTACTAAGGAGAAAGCCAGAAACCAGATTCTTCCTTATCTCTGGAGTATGCATAACATCTTTCAGAATTACAGTCTTTCCAGAGGTAAGCTTAATTTCCACATTGCCAATCCCTGCAACTTTAGTGGTGTGAGAATCTCCCAATAACACTTTCTGATTATCAACAGCCGTGTATGTAGTGAACAAGTCACGATCATGGCAGACATGACGAGAAGCACCAGTGTCTACCCACCAACCCTCTGATCCACCAACAAGGTGAATCTCAGTAATCATAGCCATAAGAGGCTCCTCAGTCAGGTTAGCATGCGGTGTAGAGCTTGGCATGTTCCGACACTGTCGTGCCATATGACCTGGTTTTCCACGGTTGTAATATAGAAACAACTGTCCAGAATCATTCATTTGGGCTGGTTTCTGCTGTCCTTTTGGGTTTCCTTGCGGATTCTCATTCTATTTGTTGTGCCTGTTCTGATTCTTAAATGATTTCTGGTTCGGTTTCAGAACAGCGGGTTTGGACCTTTTAGTGTTGTTGTTATTGACAAACAACACCTCTTCTTTCTGGTCCTGCTTACGTGCCTCCTTCTCAATACGGAGACGCATGATCAAGCTTTCTAAGGAAAATTCCTTAGTCTTATGTCGTAATACATTCTTAAAATCTTTCCAGCCTGGGGGTAATTTGTAAATGATAACAACAATTTGAAATTGTTTGTCCAATGCCATACCTTCGGAGATGATCTCATGAGCTATTTTCTGGTCCTTCTTACAGCATATTTCTTTGCCCCTGCCTCCTCTGTATTGTACTTCTTCTTCAGTGCTTCCCAGATCTCCTTTGCTGTCTTTTCATCTGATTTGTAGCAATCATACAGGTCATCGCTCAGTCCATTTAGAATAAAATTCTTGCATAGGTAATCATGTTCAGTCAAGATCTGCAGTTGCTTTAATTGTTCAGTCCAGGATGCCATCTTTGCTGCATCAGCCTCGTCAGGTCTGTCTGGTAGCTACGGTTTGTCAGTAGTCAGCGCAGCCATCACTTTTCTCATCATCAGGTTGAACTCTATCTTCTGACGCCATCGCTTGAAATGAAAGTCTTCGAATCTGAACGGAGCAGCAGCCACGAGAGGGATCTGGAGGGCAGAGGGTGGAGCAACATCGTCTAGGGCTGAGTTTGAAGCCATTGTTTCAGATTGTCTTCAAATTGTTGGGAAACAATGGTGGAGTCACGTACTTCGTCGCTTTCTTGAAGACGATTCAGCGATCTGGTCAGAAGTGCAAACCAGATCGTACTTTCGCCGCCGCCTCTAGGATAAAGCAGCCTCTGAAAAACAATAACTGATTTGCTTGCACAACAAATCAGTGCAGATTTGCACATTCGAAAATTAGCACTGCTCGAAAATTTCTGAAAGAAAATTTTAACGGCGGAGGCAAGCAGAGAAAATGTAATTCGGTATTTTTTCTCGTCTGTAGCTGAAGACTATATATAGAACGGGAATTAGGGTTTTACGGAGTAGTGGGAGAAAAAATCGGATTTGTTGAAATCACGGGACAAAAGTTTAACGTTGCATAAGAATTACCGTGGCATAAAAAAATTTCCATAGAAAAAAAACGGTTCGAAAAAACAATGTTTCCTGGTTCAAAAATATAAGTGTCTACACCAAAAAGCCCAAACCCAAACCCAAGCCCGAACCAGACCGGGTCGGGTCGAGTCGGTCGCGCGCGTGTGTGGTGGCCACATATAGGAGCCATTCATACACTTATTCCAACATTTTTAATAATTCACCTATGTTTATAAAAACATTTTCAACAGAAATGGTAAACGTCACCTAGTTGATGCATATATGATTGGGCTAACAAACAAAACTAATGCAACTTCCATTCTAAAATCTTCCAAATCATTATCTTCTTATGGAATAATCAACCCTACAATATTAATACCCAAACAACCCACTACCAACACCTCTCCCATGTCATTTGACGCATCCAACATCTCCATTAATACTACCATGCAACGTATAATTCTTTTAATGCTCTGAGCCCTTAGCCATACTTAATCCAGACCAAGATCCAAACGACCTGAATATGCGATCTGGCCAAACTTGCGAACCCACACCTAGAAACTCCTCCAGTTCGATGTGCTTGCAAAGCTTAACTTCTAACACTAACAAAATCACATACCTTGACAAATCAACATTTAGATTTCGTGTCAGTCTACCTTGGTGGACTGCTTTCTAACATCAAAATTTGGTTAAATTACTCTAACGACCCTTGTACCGCTGAAAGTGTAGGAGAGTAAATTATTGCTGAAGTTTCACATAGTTGGAATTCGATCAGAAATTGAAATGTAAAAGGCTAAAGTAGCTTGATATTATTTCAGAGGAGAAACTATAAAATGTTTCAATGAATGTTACACTGGAAGTAAACATTTACTGACGTTTATGTAGCAGAAAATAATAAAGTGGGCTTTAGCCCATTACACAGAAATAAAATAAAAGACCTTGGCCTAAAGCCTGATGCGGGGAATAAAGAACTATATGTATTCTGGAAAACACATGTATCCTTTACCCCTCCCTGAAACCTAACCCTAATTAGGTTTCCCAAAATAATGGCGACTCTTAAAAGGAAATCAGATCGATGATGGAATCTCCTCGTTGGGCCTCCAACTGATGGATCTATGTATATCTTGAGCTTCTCTAGCTTGAGCATGTGTACGATCCATTGAGAGAGGTTAAATTGGAGTTTCAACAGATCGTAAAACTTAGATCTGTAGAAACCCTAGCTAAATTAGGCAAATCTAACATCGATTTAATTTATTGCAGTTGATTTTAGCTTTAATCTACTGGAATGACATTTATTCAGGAATATAGATTATTCTGTTGGATCTTCTAACCGGATCTACTAAGTCAATGTTTAATTATTCCTTCAGTCTGATGAAGTTCGGTCTTAAGAGAGTTTTAGTAAGTATATCAGCTTTTTGATGTTGAGATGATATGTATCCTACCTTCAATTTTCCTTGAATTACTTGCTCTCGAATAAAATATAGATCAAGTTCTATGTGTTTTGTCTTTAAGTGAAGAATAGGAATAGTGTTAGCGAGATGGCACTAACATTATCACACCAAATCACTCCCTTTTTCTCAGATTTAACTTTAAATTCACTTAGCAGTGATTCAATCCATAGAACTTCTGCAGTTGAACTTCCAACACATCTATACTCAGCTTCAGTGCTAGATCTTGACACTGTACTTTGTTTTCTAGCACTCCATGAAATAGGATTTTTACCCCAGGAAAATACAATATCCTGATGTTGATTTTCTGTCATCTAAATCAGTTCCCTAGTCAGCATCTGCCTATGCATTTATATTCAGAGACTTGCTTGACTTTAATATAAGACCATGATCCAAAGCACCCTTGAGATATGTGAGAATTCTTTTTACCGCCTTGCAGTGAGTATCTAATGGATTCTGCATATATTGGCTTGCTTTATTTACACTGTAAGATATATCTGGCCTTGTTCTTGTAGCATACTGTAATGCACCAATGATACTTCTGTAAAATCTAGCATCTTGTATAACTTCACATTTATGCATTGAAAGTTGACTGTTTGTGATCATTAGTGTTGGAAGTGAATTTGCTTTAGTGAATATTAGGCTCACATCCCTATTTTGAAACTTAATTAGGCTCACATCCGGTCATAAACTTATTATAAATTAGGTCCCTGTTTTCAAAACTTATAAAATAATAATTAAAAAAATAAAAAATATTCGTAAATTAGTAATAAAATAAATTATGCATTATACAAAAATTCAGTTCAAAAAACAACAAAAATCATGTCAGAAAGAAGAAAACAGCAAAAAAATAGAAAAAACTGCAGTTAAATGCATAATATTATGCACCTTTTTGAGTTTATTGCATTCATATGTGCAATTATTACAGTTCTTACAACGCCTAGATTTAACTGCATATTTTAGTTCATTTTTATTTGCATCCAAATGTGCAAATATCTCAGAAAACATGCACACATGTGTGCAACATTTTTATAGGATAACACGTTAGCTAAAAGTAGGGACCTAATTTATAAAAAAAAAAAAATTAAAACCCGCCCCCTATTTTCTGAGTTCCGCCTTTAAAAAAAAAAGTGCGGTACTTCATAAAAAAAAAATTCTAAAATCTGGAAATAATTTCAGGATTTCACGGAAATAAAAAAAAATAGTTGCATACATTTATGCAATTATTACTGATAATTGCATATATGTATGCAACTTTTCCGTAAGCTGTGTTCGGTTTGGAAATCTGAAAATAAACCTGCACAAATGTGTGCAAGCATTTGAAATATTTGCACACATGTAAGCATGTATTTGCATGAATAAAAATCAACGAAGATGAATGTAGTGAAAAATAAGCACGGATGTATGCAGGAAAATGATATATCTGCATACTATTATGCATTTAACTGCAAATTTCGTTTTTTTTCTGTTTTTTTTATTTTTGACGCCTTGTTTGATGGTTTTTTGTTCTAAATTTTTTAGCGTTTACATGTTTTATTTAAATACGAATTTACGTAATTTTTTTATATTTTTTTAATATTTTTTTGATGAATTTTCAGAAAATAGGGACCTAATTTACAATAAGTTTATGACCGGTTTTTTTTTTTTTTTTATTTTGAAACTTAATAGGGACCTCTAAAAAACGCACCCTTTGCTTTATCCATATTAGCTCTTAAGAGAATTTCTGAAATGTATTTCTTTTGGCTAAGATGAATCTCTGATGTTGATGTTCTTTTAACTTAAATTCCTAGGAAGTAGTTCAAGTCACCTAAATCTTTGATAGAAAATTCTGCATTCAGCTTTCCAATGATGTATTCAATTTCAGTTTGACTAATTCCTATGATAATAAAGTCATCAACATAAATTAGAATATAAGTAGAATTATTTTCAGAGAATTTAGTAAAAATAGAGTTTTCAGATTTAGTGGATCTGTAGCCATAGTTGACAAGTGTTGATTTCAACTTGTCAAACCAAACCCTAGGTGCCTATTTTAACCCATATATAGCCTTTTTGAGTCTGCACACCAAAATCTTTTCAATGTTTTGACAGAATCCTTCAGGTTGTTGCATGAACACCTCCTCCTACAAATCACCATTAAGAAAGGCATTATTAACATCTAAATGTCTGATGTTCCAATTTCTACTCAAGGCAATAGTTAATATTATTCTAATTGATGAAGGTTTCACAACAGGTGAAAAGGTTTTGAAAAACCAAAACCATACTTTTGTGAATAATCATTTGCAACTAATCTTGCCTTATATTTAGAAATTGAACCATAATTATTTTTCTTTAGCTTATAAACCCATATACATCCAACTATTTTTTATTATCTGTATTTTCAACCAGTGACTAAGTCCCTTTCTTTATTAGAGCATTATATTCTTCTTGCATGGCTTGTTTCTATTTATCATTTTAAACTGCTTCATTAAAAGCGATGAAGTTAAATCCCCGCTAAAGCCCCGCAATATCTCTGCTATAGCCCACATCCCTCTTCAACCGCTACGCTATTTTATTTAGCGTTGATGAACAATAAATTCGCTTTTAGCCCCGCTATTTACTGCTACATTAGCTAAATCAAGGATTTTTAGTATCCGCTTTAGCAATATTTATGTATTGAGCTAGATCTGACTGTTCTCTTTTTTTAAAATTCATTAAAGTTAGCATAAAGGTTTAAATTTAAGGCATAAGTGCCTAATATATAGTAATAATCAATTACACTCATCAAATTTAGCATGCATAATTATGATATTCCGTGATTTTATTATATAAGATTAAGTAATATTAGTTTCTCGTATACATATATTGTGAGAAAGATGATTAATTAATTTTTAAATATTTGGTTTTACATCTAATGAACCTTTTCATGCCTCCGCTATATCCCTGCTATTTCGCCACTTTATCTCCGCTACACTTTTTTGCACCTTCACCGCAATAGAACCGCTAAACGCTTTTACTGCACAGATTGAAAGTGACAGGTTCATCAAGTAAGATTGTAGCATTGATTATCTTAGGTTTGAATATACCACATTTTGCTCGAGTTAACATTGGATGTTTATTGAGATCATCTCTAGTTGCAGTGTCTAGATTGTTGCCTTTTGTTGAACCTCTAACAGGTGCTTGATTACCGCAACCATCATAGTCTCTTGACTTGAATGACTCTGATTATCATCGGTTATGTGCTCTTGACCTAGCTTTTCTAAGGGCATGGTGTGTTGAGAGCTGGTGGTGGTGTCATTCATTACTTGCTGAACTGGCACCATCACTTGAACTTCATCAAAAATGTCAAGTATGACAATTTTAGGGTTAACAACTTTTTCAGTTATTTTTATTTTCTCATAACTGAACGGATATACCTGCTCATTGAATCTTACATGTCTAGAAATATAAATTCTACCAGTATTATCCAGACATTTGTAACCCTTTTATTTGTTGCAATATCCTAGAAAATTACATGGAGTAGATTTGAAATCTAATTTATGTTTATTATATGGTCTTAAACAAGGAAAACGCTGACATCCAAATATTTTTAAATGTTCATAATCTGGTTTAACTTTAAATAGAACTTCCTGTGGACTTTTAAAATTCAGAATTTTTGTTGGCAATAAATTTATCAAGTGCACAATAGTACTGAAATCTTCAAGCCAAAATTTTAAAGGCATTGAAGCTTAAGCAAGCAAAGTTAAACCAGTTTCCACAATATGTCTGTGTTTTCTTCCAATTTGACCATTTTGTTCCGAAATATATGGACATGTGGTTCTATCTTTAATACCTTTTTTCTCAAAATATGATTTTAATAGCAAAAATTTTATTCCACCATCAATCTGAATAGTATTCACATAATAACCAAACATGTTTTCCACTTTATTAATATACTGTATAACCACATTACTTGTTTTAGACATAGATTTCAGCATGTAAATCTAAGTAAATATAGAATATGCATCCATGAAAGAAATATAATACTTGTAACCATAAACAGAATTGGTAGATGTTGGACCCCATGAATCAGTCGGAACTAATTCAAGTGGTCTAGTATAACTTGTGTGTGAATTTGAAAATGCAAGTTTATGACTCTTTCCCAAATGACAAGAAGAACAAATATACGAATCAGAAATATTGCTAACATTCAAGTTATTATTTCTCATAACTTGTTTCACAATTTTACTACTAAGATGTCCTAACTTGCAGCGCCACAAATCGAATTTTCTACAACACTCAGAGTAATTTACAAAGGTCGTCATACATTCTTCCCATTATACTTAGGGTTTTGATTTGTTACATCAAATCTGTATAACCCCTTATATTCATTACCCTGCAAAATGATTTCTTGTGTCGGTATATCTTTAACAATGCAAGAAATTTGATAAAATTCAAAGTATACATTATTGTCTTTTGAAAATTAGGAAACACTCATCAAATTCTTTTTAATGGAAGGAACCCTCGGTAATTTTTTTTAAATGAGTTCTTTATGTCCATTTAAAACTAGCATTTTTAGTATGTGTGATATGTGCAATCTTACCATTACCAACTAAGAGATTCTACATACCTTTGTATTCTTTATTTTCCAAATTAAGATTGCTCAAGTTGTTAGTAACATGATTAGTAGCCCCTGAATCTGGATAGAAGCAATCATGATTCACATCATCAGTGGTTGTGGAGTCTGCATTTTTAGTCTGACTTTTATTACCATCTTTCTACACATTCACCAAATTAACACTGGAATTGTTATTGTTTTGGTCTGCATTAACACTGGAATTGTACCTAAAATAACACTTGTTTGCACTATGCCCAAAATTTTCACAAATTTGGCATCTAATTCAGGTGTTATTATTTCTTCCTCTACCTCTGCCTCAATTAGATTGACCACCTCTTTGAACATTGGGTTGATTTCTAGGAATATTTCCTTGTTTCTTACCCCTACCATAAGTGGTATAGTTGATAGATAGATCTGAGTTGACACTCTTTTTATGATCAATTCTGCCTTCATGTTCCAATAAGGTTGAATATACATATTGTAAGTTTGGGGTAGGATCCATGGATAAAATGATTGCTGACACAGCTTCATAATCATCGTCTAAACCACTCACAATTGATAGCACATGTTCAGACTCAGGTATTTTCTCTCCTGCTAAATTCAATTGATCATAGATATTTTTTACTTTAATTAAATATTCATTCATAGTTGAACCACCCTTTCTAATATTGTGAAGTTGTCTTTTGTGATGCATAATTCGAGTAGAGGACTGTGTATAAAAATTTCTTTCAATAGTGGACCAAACTTTTTGACACCAATTAATTGTGGCAAAATACTTACTCAAATGGATGACATCATCCATGCACAGACAAGACTGTCTTGTCTTTGATATGCCAAGAACTCAGGATTTTGCACAAGCCTTTCTTCAATATCATGAATAAATTTTGATTGAACAATCTTTGTTCCAAAAATATAATCATCTAGTCCACAACCTCTATCAGCTCTTTCTACCTGTAATTTCCATAACAGATAGTTGGATTCATCAAGCTTAATCAAGATAAGCTGGCTTTGTTGTTTGATGATTGTCTTCATTAAATCTTGGATGGGATCAGGTTGATTCTGTGCAGTAGAAACTCTGGTGTTGGACATATTGGGGTTGGAATCACCTTGATTAGTCATGGCAGAATGCAAATGCAGAAACAACAGAAACAGGTAAGATAAATCTGAATTTTGAACGACTTTGAATTGAGATTTTGAAGAAACTTTATATTTGATCACTGAAGCAACCTTAAAGACTTAAATGATGAGTTTTCTTTGAAAGAACTTTGATGAATATAAGATAATAAGTCTTTTTGGACGACTCTCTGATCATCTGTAACAGTTTCTTTATTTTCTTGATCGGCTTTCTTGAACAATTCAGATGCTTTTATCTTCAAAGCTTCAATGGGAGAACTTATGCAACCAGAATCAACACTAGGCGAGGCGCAGTTCTCTTGTTGCAGCCAACAACTCTCAAATGACAAGATTCAAATCTTGGATTAGAGGGTTTAAATAATGAAACCTCTCTAATGGAAAATAATCTCTGAATTTCAGAGTTTTGATATTAAACGGAATCGAGCAATTACTGTTAAGCACAATTGATGCTCTGATACCAAGTTGAAATTCGATCAGAAATTGAATGTAAAACACTAAAGAAGCTTGATATTATTTCAGAGGAGAAATTATAAAATGTTACAATGAATGTTACATTGGAAGTAAAGATTTACAGACGTTCATAGAGCTGGAAATAGTAACGTGGGTTTCATCCCATTACACAGAAATAAAATAAAAGACTTTGGCCCAAAGCCTGATGGGGGGGGGGGACAAAGAACTACATGTATTCTGGAAAATACATGTATCCTTTACTCACATCCTAAGTAAGATTAATATATTTTGAAGGTTTAATTTAGATATTAGAATTTGACATTATTATTGAATATTGTGTTGTTTTATCTCAAGGACCATTGGTTATCCTAGATTTCTTGAATGTTTTTTTGTATTTACTAGTAATCGGTCAAAAGTGTAATATTACAATATAATATTTGTCAATAATAAAGATCAAAATTAGTCTTAAAAAAACCAAATCACATACCTAATGTTTGAATCCTTTTCTACAACTTCTAACATTGTTCTTTCCTCACAAAACAATTTTGCTCCTATACATCTTTGGTGCAAACTTCTTCCACCACAACCAAAGTTGTAGCTACTAAGTCCATGTGAGCCTGACCTTTTTCACCATTTAAACCCACCCTATTTCCAATCTACCAGCGTAAGATACCATAGAACAGATCATTACAACCAGAATTCAACCCAAAACACCATCAAAAAAATTAGTCACAACATTATCACCTAGGAAAACCTGAAGTTAATCCAAATATCATGATAAAGACCACACCTTCATAAAAGATAATGTAGCACACCGAGCATACTCATGAACAGGTTGGATTCTTTATATATTCTAAAAATATCCAATTCAAAGAATACAACAAGAATAACCATTTACCACTTTTATTTATGTATTTAGTTGTTGTATGATTAAATAAGCATAAATATAAGAGTATAGCGGAGGATATTATAAAACGGAACAATTCAACACTATAGAGAAATATCAAAGACAGGTTATTCGGTTTACTACACTGTGCAGCAGAAACAAATATTCGGTTCTAAAAATTGTCCAACTGAAATATCAATCATTTTATTTTTCTAAAACATGGAATCATAAAAAAAATCTATGAATGATAAAACCAACTTACGTGTTCACTTGCGGCTTAATTTCTAGTTTATGTTTGCATTCGACCTGCGATCAAAAACATAAATCTCATTTATTTCTACACGGAAAACAGGTAGTAGACAATGTTTCCTTCATTATAGATTACCAAAAGTTAAAATTGGCAACAAATTTGTAAATAGTTACGAAAAGTTCAATGTTCATACCCTTAGTAGCGTGGGGCATTGAGATGACCCTCTCATGTATCTCGTATTTTCCCTAAATTTATAGGGATGAAATGGTACTTTATTTTTTTCATATACAAGTATGTGTGTGTGTGTGTATATATAGATATAGATATGTATGTATGTATGCATGTATATGTGTGTGTTCTTCCTGAGTCATCTTCTCAAAATGGATTTCCCCTATTTAATTCATTTTCCCACCCAAGATTTCCTTATTACTGATATAAAAATATCAGTTTATCTTTTGGTTAATTGCATACTTGCATATACAAGACCATTGCCATTTAAAAATCAGAGTTATGGAAAGAAACAATAGTTCATCTGATTGATCATAATTGGATCAATATTATACAATGAAAAAGAGTAATAGGATAGGTGTTTTAACATCCTCATAAGCTATGATTTTCCTACAATTTGATTTGCTTATAAGTCACTTAAAATTTCCTAGGTTACTTGTAGGGTTTTTTCTTAACACCTTTTGTCACACTTAAAACTGTTTCAAAAATGTTTCTGGTATGAATGATATAAGCACTAATACTCTTGATATTTCTAATGCTACATAAGCATCATTTCTGTTAATTTATTCATTAAGTACAAGCGATAAAAATGGCGGTTACTTAATTGTAGTTTAAGTGTACTGCAGAATATTATAGGCAGCTTAGTGTAAAATCATTTCAAATATACTTATGAAGTATTCTCAAGTTACTTTCAAAAGCCTTTAAATCTTGCTTTATTTTTTGGTACACTCGTTTACAAAACCATGCCTAATTGTACTTGAAAGCATGTGAATATAACGCAACAACAACCCAAGCAGATATCTTTACTAAGGTATATTTCCAGAATGACATGAATTATTGGTAACTTGTATGCCAACATACATACTACATGCATGTATGTAGCTAACATATATTACCTATATGCTGAATAAAACATGAAATCCATGTACCCTTACATCATCACTTACTGTTTGTGACGGCCCGCCCCGCACCAACCGACATTTACTCCAAAGGTGCGCTGTACACATATCCAGTTAGCACGGGACGGTCGCCAGAAGGAAAAGAAAGAAGAGAATGGACTAATCAAGGAACCTGTAATATGTCTCACAACGCATAGAACAAAATATAATAATAACATACTTGACATAAAACAGAAGAGACAGTGCCTAAGCTAAAAACCAGAACTGAGCATCATAGCAGCGGAAATCCAAAATATAGCTTATTACAACTTTTCAAACTGTCTCAAAACAAAAGCAAGATAAAGGAGGTACACTACTAATGCCCAAGTAGTGACCACCAACGACACAGGGAGAATATCTATATATCATACGTGGAAGCCTCCTGCTCGCCTCTGAATCAGCTACTCGCGCATCACCAGCTAACCATAACCTGTCTCTAGTCTGCTCGTGTGAGCACCCAGAGTAATAAGAAGAGACATAAAACTCTGGGTCAGACATAAAGCCTGGTATGAGCGATAAGCATCTAAACAGAATAATAACAGGTATAATCCAATCATACCTGAACCTGGACCTGCAACCAAAGAGTTAACACTGCATACTGTACAACACTCTAAGGTGCCCATTCAAATGGTGTAAAGATAACGGGGGTGGAGGTGTGCATGTCATAGTAATGTCAAACAATCAAGCATAGCAATCATCCTCACATCCCTCACTCAGTGCGTAAAGCATACGATATCCACTACTTTGGTCCTCTAATCCTTTGGGCCATGACGGAATCCAATCCCGTGTAACTATCACTACAAGCCCACTATCCATCTCTCAGTGGTGGACAAAAGTTATGAATACCGACAACCCCTTTGCACACGTCCCGCAGCAAAGCCCAACCATGAAGTGAACTCATTGATTCCCAACTGGTTCCGGGATCCTGAGCTCTAACTTCCATTTGGACTACCTTTGCATCTCGGGTTTTAATCATCATCCTCCGGATCGGTCTTCATTCAGTTCGCTTCGCTTCAGGTCGTGGTCTTCCTTCAGGTTCGGATCGTGCTCCGCCCTCCAACGGTTCGGGTCGCACCACCCTGATTCGGTTCGCAGTCACTAGCTCGTGGTCACCCTCTGTTTCGGATCGTGCGCTCCCCTCCAGATCGATTCGTGACAAGCTCCTTCAGCTCGGATCGTGGTCATCTGAATACGGTTCGGATCGTGGTATGATCTCCAGGTCGGATCGTGACCAGCTTCGGATCGCGACTCGGGATCGTGGGTGCATCGGATCGGGTTCCATCTCCACGCGGATCGGGTCGTAATGCTCATTCGCGATCCGGATCGAAATACTTCGGTTTGGGCACGGCGCTGCATCGATTCGTCTCGTGGGTCTAACCACGATCGGGTCGGGTCGTGGGAGGAATAAGCGATCCGATCCGGGTCAACTTCCAGCGACGGTTTACACGCCTCTCGACGGCGTTTTCGACCATTCTAACTATTGAAATCAATCACAAAACATACCATACAGTCATAGCAACACATACAAGTGACCTCAAACACCAAAACAACAATATGATAGGTTTAAATAGATCAAACATAGCCAAAACCCCATATTTTCCCTCAAGCATGTTTAGGTGAAACTAACCATATGATTAACAAAACTTAACCAAATCAACCCAAATTCATATCAGAGGTCTAAAACAATATTTCAGAATTTATGAATATTTTTTTCCAGATTTTTAACATGCATAAATTCGCTAATTTCCACTAATTACCCCTTAATCCCCCAAATTCCGGGATTTGCAAAATTAGTCGAAATCAACCCAAATTCATATCAGAGGCATAAAATGATGTTTTAGAATTTTGGGAATTTTTCTAGATTTTTCTGAGCCATAATTTCGCTAATCTTCGCTAATTACCATAATTAGCCATAATTAGTGAGGAACTATGCAAATCACTCACCTTAGCCACAAACAAACTTTAGATCTGAAATAATCTCTGATTTGGATCCAATCCCTACGTGTTCCAGCAGCTCTCTCGCTGATTTGGTGAAGATCTTCTTTGATTTGATGTAGATTAGGCCAAAACTTGATTAGGAAGTGATTAGAAGGTGATTTGGGTGTTGGAGGCCATTGCTAGAGCTTGAAAGAGGTAAGTGGCGGCTGGAAAAATGAGTCTAAAACCGAAATCCTAACCCTAGCAGCCCTTAAATACCCCAAATCCCGAAATCCCCCATTGGGCCTAGTTACTAATCACCCGGTTAAGCCCAATTAGCTGAAAATAACCCTTTAAACCTTAATTCAGCCATATCTCCCAAACGGTAAGTCCGTTTGGCTATTGTAACCACTCTACGGAAAGAGAAACCATCATTCGAATTCAATGGAAGTGGTTTCAGGTCAAAATTCCTTTCCAGTCAAAAGTTATGGCCAAAACAGTACCAACTAGGGGCAAAACGGTCATTTAAAAATCGACAAAAATCATGAACATGGGAAATGACCCCAATAGTCGTCTCCCAAAGTTACATGACCATACGACTTCATATGTGAAAGAAATAAATATTCCACGATCCTATGATGCGTAGAATGCGGGTCGTTACACTCTTCCCCCCTTAAGAAATTTCGCCCCCGAAATTCCCTAACCAGAACACACAAAGGGTCCCGCATGCCTATCAACCATAAAACAACAATCAACATGTCAAACAAGTCTATCCTAGCATGCGGTTTACTAACGAGGGAAGAAACTATCACTACCAAAACCCTACTAGGCAAAGAGTTCTGGATACTTCTTCCTTATATCCTCCTCTGTTTCCCAAGTACAGTCTTCCTCATTCTCACCCCACTGGACTTTGACTAGTTTCACCACCTTCCTTCGAAGCTGCTTCGTATCGTTCCCAACAATACGCATAGACTTGCGGTTCCCAACCGCCTTGAGTTCAACTTCGATGTTATCCAACTGATCAGGTGAAATAGCCACACTAGGGTCGTGCACGAATTTCCTTAACTGGGAAACATGAAATACGTTGTGAACTCCTGCCATCTTGTCAGGTAGCTCTACCTCATACGCCAAATTCCCAACTTGCTCGAGGACTGGGAATGGGCCAACAATTCTTGGTGCTAACTTACCTCTCCAACCAATCCGAATCACATTCTCTATGGAGAGATCTTGACGAACACCAAGTCGTTAACGAAGAATTCCAAATCTCTTCGTCTCTTATCGAGATAAGCCTTCTGCCTATCTTTATCCCTTCCCAGTAGTATATCTGCTCTATGTCTCAATACATCTTGTTACCACTGGGATGTATAGTCAATTTCGAGTGATGATATGCTCTAAGCACTTCACCTCTCAGTTCATCTACGTTGGGTACAACTAGTTCCTTATTCTTTCGAAGCCACCCTTCTCGATCAAATCCTTATTTGATCATTCTCTTTCCATCGATACGCATCTCTACCCTAGAGATGGTTTCCAATAGATTAGGATCGTCCTTCTAACTGGAACCAATCCACTCAATCAAAATCGATCTAATCGTCAAGCTTACTAGTGTTTCTGAATCCAATTCACTCTTGGGCCCGAAATCATATCCTGTGATATACTTTAGTTGCTTCCATCCTAGAAACAAAACCCCTAAACTGGCATGTCTCCTACTCAATGCAACTATTACTGCACCCAAATCCTTTACTATGATCACTCTGCCCCATGGAGTCATGGCGACTCCATTGCACTGATCCATAGCCACTAGTCCTTTGCTATGTCCACTCTGCCCCCATGAAGTCATAACAACTCCACTGCACTGGCTCATAGCCTTACTAATCCTTTACTATGTCCACTTTGCCCCTCGAGTCATGACGACTCTACTGCACTGACTCATAGTCCTACTGCAATCACTTTGTTCCCCATCGCTGGAACCCTACAGGTGATAGTCTACTCAAGAGAAGAAAGATAGGAACAAACATAGCAACCATAACATCCATCAAACAAATCCTATCTATCACATGCTAAAGTCATAAACACATCGACACCTACATGACTGGTCTAACCAATCCCAATATGTCGATTCTAGTATGTCTGGTCTAACCAACATCAATAACTAATGGAAGCCCAGCCTCCATACATACACCGATGCCTACTTGACTGGTCGAACCAATCCCAGGCCAATGGAAGCCCCACCTCCCTACGGACTACCGTACGTCCAACGTACGTTTATCCTCCAAGGATAATTAAACTAATGGAAGCCCAGCCTCCAATCGGACTACCGTACGTCCAACGTACGTTTATCCTCCAAGGATAACTAGATCACGTCCAACGGATCCAAGGTAACGGGCGTCCCCAGATACCCCTGCTTTTAGTCCGCCTAAAATACTTGAGTCCAACCCAAGTCTATCCATTATCTTGCTGCCCTCTCGAGTCCAACTCGAGCTGAATCCAATCCCTTGCAGCCTTCTCGAGTCCAACTCGAGTCACTCTATAACTCATACCCAGTCTTGAGTGCCGACAAACTCTAGTCCAACGTGAGTCATCTCCCTATTCGTTGCATCTCCAAGATCAACGAACACCTATTTTCTTTTACGAGTTCAAGTCCAACTTGAATCGCTCTAATCTTCGTTGTATCTTCCATGATCAACGAACACATCCTATTCCTTCAAAATTCTACTATCCAATAGAGAACATCAACATAGGGTCCTAAACAATCCATTACTTTGCATCTTTCTCGAGTCCCACTCGAGCAATCTCATAACCCTATCGAGTCTAACTCTGGGCAGTCTATACCATTGAATAGTCTTATCATGTTCCGTCTGCCCATCACTCCTCGAGTAAACCAAGATATCATCCAATGAAAAATCACAACAACTATTTACCCCTCACGCAACCCATCCTAGTCGAAATCGACATTCCCCAAGCACAAGCCCCAAAGGCCTAAACCAATATCAGACAAACACCCAAGGAACATCTCCTCCGAGTTCGGACAATCCACATGAGGTGATACTAGCAAAACAATCTAGCACTGGAGTACTCATTTGCCTCCCAGAGACAACTAGAACTTATTACAACGATAACCTCTTAGCTTCCTTAACTCCAGTTACTATCGCCATTACTAGGTAGGTACCTAATACCACCCTATTCTTTTGGAGTAGATCGACTCCCCAAAATAATGCTAAACCCAGTAAAGCCCAAAACAAAGCAATCACAAGGAAACATACATCCATGACTCGATAAGACCACATTACAACAAATCATGCCAAATCTAGTCGAACCACCAATCGGGTTCGTCACTACTAAAGGTCTATCGACTAACTCAGGTTTGTCAAACAAAACCCGATCAAAACATCTTAAATAGAAAGCATACCTCGGATAACGACACCTTTTTCCTTCTGCGCCCCAGTTGGGGCATTTGACGAAGAAGGAACAACGTTGATAGCATACGCTTTCACAATCTGCTTCTCCCTAGGAGGTTGTGGGCAATCATCCTTGTGATGTCCCGCCTGGCCGCAGTTAAAGCACTTCCTTTCCCCAGGCTTCTCTCGACAATCTCTGGCATAATGGCCCTTCTTGCCACAACTAAAGCATTCTCCATCTTTCTTATTTTTCTTATCCTGACCATCCTTGGTCGGGTTCTGCTTCCTCTTGTTCTGAGAATTCTTCTTGCCTTCACCGCCTACTTGCGGCTTTGGCTCCTCTGTAGATGCAATAGCAACTTCAGTCTTCGACTTAGGGAAAAGGCTCTCTGATCTTAATGCCTTTCCTACAATAGACTTGAACGTCTCATCGATATGGTTTATAAGTCTTTCCCCCAAGTACCCATCCAAGCCAGTTATGAACTTCTCGTTCTTCTTTTCGACTGTATCGATAAGGGACCATCCATATTTCGATAAAGTGTCGAATTCAGCGATATACTCCGAGACTGCTCTACCGTTCTGCTTAAGCTCCAAGAACTTCCTGAATAGTTCTGATTTATGAGCAGCTGGAATAAACTTATCACAAAAGCGAGTCTTAAACTGATTCCAAGTAACTTGATCTTCTGGAGTAGCTGTTCTAATGGCATTCCACCAATTCATCGCTCGCCCTTGCAGTTGAAGAGACGCTAGCCTTCTCTTCATCGCATCCTCAAGACCCAAGTCGTCGAAGATACGATCACAGCTATCCAACCAATCCTAAACATCTGTGGCCGACTCCGTTCCGTGGAACGGCTTCCCACCAAGGTTAGTGTAATCCTTGCACAACTTGGCGAAATCGACCCTAGGCGCCTGCACTACTGGACCACCACCATTTCCGGGATTGGGAACTGCTCCCTGAACATCTCTAAGCATGTCTCTCATGAGGTCGGTAAACATCGCCCTCATGTCGGCAGCATTCCCATTATTGGCTCCCCTACCAGCACCTCTAGCATATCGGCTCATCGTTAATCTGTAAAAGGGGAAACGATTAACGACCCCATAGTGGTGCTAGTGCAGTACGACTTCATTCTTATACTACCAATAGTATATATATAGCTTTTGAAAACCAAAGTAATCACAAATACGCGCTCTCATATACGTACTAACTCTCCCTAGTGTCTTTCCCTAGGTTAACTACGCAACCTAGAGCTCTGATACCAAGTGTGACGGCCCGCCCCGCACCAACCGACATTTACTCCAAAGGTGCGCTGTACACATATCCAGTTAGCACGGGACGGTCGCCAGAAGGAAAAGAAAGAAGAGAATGGACTAATCAAGGAACCTGTAATATGTCTCACAGCGCATAGAACAAAATATAATAATAACATACTTGACATAAAACAGAAGAGACAGTGCCTAAGCTAAAAACCAGAACTGAGCATCATAGCAGCGGAAATCCAAAATATAGCTTATTACAACTTTTCAAACTGTCTCAAAACAAAAGCAAGATAAAGGAGGTACACTACTAATGCCAAAGTAGTGACCACCAATGACACAGGGAGAATATCTATATATCATACGTGGAAGCCTCCTGCTCGCCTCCGAATCAGCTACTCGCGCATCACCAGCTAACCATAACCTGTCTCTAGTCTGCTCGTGTGAGCACCCAGAGTAATACGAAGAGACATAAAACTCTGGGTCAGACATAAAGCCTGGTATGAGCGATAAGCATCTAAACAGAATAATAACAGGTATAATCCAATCATACCTGAACCTGGACCTGCAACCAAAGAGTTAGCACTGCATACTGTACAACACTCTAAGGTGCCCATTCAAATGGTGTAAAGATAACGGGGGTGGGGGTGTGCATGTCATAGTGATGTCAAACAATCAAGCATAGCAATCATCCTCACATCCCTCACTCAGTGCGTAAAGCATACGATATCCACTACTTTGGTCCTCTAATCCTTTGGGCCATGACGGAATCCAATCCCGTGTAACTATCACTACAAGCCCACTATCCATCTCTCAGTGGTGGACAAAAGTTATGAATACCGACAACCCCTTTGCACACGTCCCGCAGCAAAGCCCAACCATGAAGTGAACTCATTGATTCCCAACTGGTTCCGGGATCCTGAGCTCTAACTTCCATTTGGACTACCTTTGCATCTCGGGTTTTAATCATCATCCTCCGGATCGGTCTTCATTCAGTTCGCTTCGCTTCAGGTCGTGGTCTTCCTTCAGGTTCGGATCGTGCTCCGCCCTCCAACGGTTCGGGTCGCACCACCCTGGTTCGGTTCGCAGTCACTAGCTCGTGGTCACCCTCTGTTTCGGATCGTGCGCTCCCCTCCAGATCGATTCATGACAAGCTCCTTCAGCTCGGATCGTGGTCATCTGAATACGGTTCGGATCGTGGTATGATCTCCAGGTCGGATCGTGACCAGCTTCGGATCGCGACTCGTGGATCGTGGGTGCATCGGATCGGGTTCCATCTCCACGCGGATCGGGTCGTAATGCTCATTCGCGATCCGAATCGAAATACTTCAGTTTGGCCACGGCGCTGCATTGATTCGTCTCGTGGGTCTAACCACGATCGGGTCGGGTCGTGGGAGGAATAAGCGATCCGATCCGGGTCAACTTCCAGCGACGGTTTACACGCCTCTCGACGGCGTTTTCGACCATTCTAACTATTGAAATCAATCACAAAACACACCATACAGTCATAGCAACACATACAAGTGACCTCAAACACCAAAACAACAATATGATTGGTTTAAATAGATCAAACATAGCCAAAACCCCATATTTTCCCTCAAGCATGTTTAGGTGAAACTAACCATATGATTAACAAAACTTAACCAAATCAACCCAAATTCATATCAGAGGTCTAAAACAATATTTCAGAATTTATGAATATTTTTTTCCAGATTTTTAACATGCATAAATTCGCTAATTTCCACTAATTACCCCTTAATCCCCCAAATTCCGGGATTTGCAAAATTAGTCGAAATCAACCCAAATTCATATCAGAGGCATAAAATGATGTTTTAGAATTTTGGGAATTTTTCTAGATTTTTCTGAGCCATAATTTCGCTAATTACCATAATTAGCCATAATTAGTGAGGAACTATGCAAATCACTCACCTTAGCCACAAACAAACTTTAGATCTGAAATAATCTCTGATTTGGATCCAATCCCTACGTGTTCCAGCAGCTCTCTCGCTGATTTGGTGAAGATCTTCTTTGATTTGATGTAGATTAGGCCAAAACTTGATTAGGAAGTGATTAGAAGGTGATTTGGGTGTTGGAGGCCATTGCTAGAGCTTGAAAGAGGTAAGTGGCGGCTGGAAAAATGAGTCTAAAACCGAAATCCTAACCCTAGCAGCCCTTAAATACCCCAAATCCCGAAATCCCCCATTGGGCCTAGTTGCTAATCACCCGGTTAAGCCCAATTAGCTGAAAATAACCCTTTAAACCTTAATTCAGCCATATCTCCCAAACGGTAAGTCCGTTTGGCTATTGTAACCACTCTACGGAAAGAGAAACCATCATTCGAATCCAATGGAAGTGGTTTCAGGTCAAAATTCCTTTCCAGTCAAAAGTTATGGCCAAAACAGTACCAACTAGGGGCAAAACGGTCATTTAAAAATCGACAAAAATCATGAACATGGGAAATGACCCCAATAGTCGTCTCCCAAAGTTACATGACCCGACTTCATATGTGAAAGAAATAAATATTCCACGATCCTATGATGCGTAGAATGCGGGTCGTTACACTGTTATTCTATTGGCATTTCTCATGTAAATATGTCATACTTCTAGCTTCAACATTTCTTTATTTAACTAAACTTTGTAGCCTTTAAAACAACTAGTTTCTATCAGGCACATAACATTGATCCTTACCTTTAAATTTCTTCCTTAATAAGCTTAATCATTTCCAGAGCATTTATATAACTCCTACTTCCAACTTTAGCAAATTAAGCAGGCTAAATAATAGTTTCTACATCATAAACTAACAAGTCTTAATTGAATACAAACAACACATACATTCAAGCATACTGAGTTCCTTGATTAATTCTAATAAACTAATACAAACTGAAAATAAGAAAATTTAGTTCATCCCAAGTTTTACTTCTTTTACTCCTCTATTCTTCCAGATTTCCTGCATTAGCTATTGAGGCTGCCTCACCATAAATGAGATACCTCAATTTAGCATCAAAGCAAACTGAGGTTAGACTTAAGTCTGGTATGAACATGTACTTAACATATGACACAAAAATTACCATTTGTGCCTTATTCCTCATTGCATCAATATTATAGCAGTATGAATGTCATGGGTGTACATGTTCTTCTTTATCAGGGTTTCAACACTTCACTTGTAAATATATGTGTATATGCACAATCAAATTTAGCATATAAACGAACCCAAAGAAACACCACAATTCAGCATATCAATAGCATGGCATAAATAATTTTAATCAAACATATTTCATCCTACACTTAGCATTTCTCTATGCTACTCAGCAGGTCTATGTCGTCAGTTAAACCTTTTGTGACTCACCAAGATTAAAGCTTCCCTTAAATGCACTGGTGCACATTGTTTGGTCCATACGTTTCACTAAACACTCGGATCCTTGGGTTTAAACAAGTCATGTGCAAGCTTGCAATGTGTCCCATGCCAAGCTAATCAAGTGCTCATTGTATCTGAGCCCCTTAGTTGTCTACTAAGTTTTATCTTTATATTTTCATAGTTCAGTCACTAAATCATGAGAAAGTCATTGGCTAGCCCAGACATTTCATTCAATCAAAAAAATAGCTAGAAGCATCCATTAACAAGGCAATAATCAGTCATTCATCACCCAAAGTAAACAACCAGTGAACATATTAACATGTCATTTTATATAAGGTATTTCTATGGAATGATTATATGAAAATATAATCATGGGTGTTAGATAAGGTACACCCTTAACCCAATCTCCCTCAATCTGTGTTTTAAATAAATTTCATACATTGGAGCTTATCTAAACCACAACATATTTAATGGAAAATTTCCAAAGAAGTAAGCTGCTCAGCACATGTAAAAACATTGCACCCCTTATTTCTTATTTTCTAAGGATAAAAGACATAAGCTAAGGTGCTCTCCTGCAGCCCAATATCCATTTATAGATTATATTTAGCAATAATAATATCATAGAAGCCTACACATAATCAGTTTTCTAAAGTGTCAGACTATCATGGCCAAATTCATCTGGGAATATGTATAAAAGAGGTATTCTCCAACATAACCAAAAATCATGTTATCAAGGTATTAATAATAGCACAGGTTTTAACCAAACAGGCTACAATGCAAAAAAAAAATAAGAATAATCAGGCTGCCTTTGAGGTTTTAATGCCACAATTTAGGTAAATTCTCACAAATGCTCCTTTTTTTCCTTATAAGCTTTATGTAACCAAGTTTTTAGCAAGCTCCAATTCCTATGAAAATAGATAATTTCTTATTTCTATTTTTATCTCAGAAAACTATAGTAACCTAGGGAAAATTTAGGTCCTCTTATTTAAGTAATCCCATATTAGGGTTTAGCCTACTAGTTATCTAGATTGCCCTACAATAAATTAAATCCCCTAAATTCTTAAATGAGATCCCAACCATTTACCCCATGTCCTTTTTCCCGTTTTTATTGTGAGAAAATGAGGTGGAAAGCAAATATGGTTACATTACTTTGTAAAAGCTTGTTTTCAAATTACCTTTTATACCCTTGATCATTTTATTTTCATGTTTCATTTCTACGGCCACAAATTCAAATATGCTAAGTGTAAAGTACTTTATCTTATCCTTATATTCTCCCAACCTATCTTGCTGCACATCTTTATATATTTAAATTCAAAACAATATTCTACCCATCATATATTTTACTATTACCCTATTACATATTTTAATCGGGCTTATTTATTCTATAGACCCAGGGTTTCTTATATATATATATATATATATATATATATATATATATATATATCCTTTTTTCTAGAATCCATGCAAACATTTGGCTAGGGTTTTATTATTATGGAAATCACTGTGTACTATTTATACACACAATTAATCATCAACACACAACAAAAAATTAAAGTGTTAATCCACCTTATTCCTCATGGTTTCTCAGTGTGTAAATATGTAGGGGTATTACATACTCCCCACCTTTTAGGAATTGTGTCCCTCAACTTTCTTATATTTCCTATCAATCATTAATTAGTCTACATATGGACTTAAAATTATATCAAATCAGTTTTTTATTTTTGACTACCCAAATTCATGCACATCAAAATAATACCATGCATAATCATATTCAACAAACAAAATTTTGCAAACAATCCAAGCAGTCATACCTTTGCCACAACATTAATTTACAAACAACTTTGGATAGCTGGTTTTGACCCTATCCTCCACATCCCAAGTGCAATCATTTTGGTCCAAACTCCATTGCAGCTTCACAAGTTTAATCACCTTGTTTTTCAGCTTTTTCTCTTACTTATCCACAATGCCCACAGGCTCTTGTTCATATATCAAATCTGGCTTGATTTTTACCTTTGTAGGTGACTCTAATATGGAATTTATATCATGTACCCATTTTCTTAATTGTGATACATGAAAAACATCATGTATCCCTTGCATCTCTTCAGGCAATTTCAACCTATATGCCATAGACCCTACCTTCATCATAATTTCATACAGTCCTATATATATTGGGGTTAGCTTCCCTTGTTTTCCAAACCTGAGATTCTTCATGGATGAAACCTTAATAAATACAAAATCCCCAACCTTGTATTCCACTGCCCTCCTCTCCCTATAAGCATATTTCTTTTGCCTATCTTATGCAGTGGCTATCCTTTTTCTGATCAGAGATATCTTTTCATTTATTTCTTTCACATATTCACGACCCAACACCACCCTATCTCCCACTTCCATCCAGCATGCAGGTGATAAACATGACCTCCCATATAAGGCTTTAAATGGTGCCATGCCTATACTGCTTTGATGACTATTGTTGTATGCAAATTCTGCTAAGTGTATGTAATCCTCCCAATGTCCCCCAAAGTCCAACATATGGGCCCTTAACAAACCCTCCAGAACTTTATTAATTATTTCTTTTTGGCCATCTAATTGTGGGTGGTAGGCTGTTCTTAAGCATAGTTCAACCCCCATTGCTCGCTAAAAGCTTATCCAGAATTTAAATGTGAATATTGTGTCACTATCACTAACGTGGGAACCCCGTGCAATTTCACAATTTCCTTCATAAATATCTCAGCCAGTTTACTTAAACTTCTTTCATATTTCACCGGTATAAAGTGGTCTATCTTGGTTAGCCTGTCAACAATCACCCAAATACTACCATTTACCCTCTTATATTTTGCGAAACCATCCACCAAATCCATGGAGACATCCTCCCATTTCCACTGAGGTATTTCTAAAGGTTGTAGCAAGCCTGATGGCTTCTGATAATCTGCCTTCACTTGTTGGCATATTATACATTCAGCCACAAATTTCCCCACTACAGCCTTCATCCCTTTTTACCAGAAGTCTCTTTTTAATTTCTGGTACATTTTTTTTCCATGGTGAATTGCATACTTACTTCTATGGTAAGTGTTCAATATTTCTCTCCTCAAGTCTTCATTAGAAGGCACACAAAGTCCCTTTTTATTTTTGAGGTAACCTTGGCTATCTATATAAAAAAATCCACTTTCTCACCCTTTAATATCAGGTCCTTATTTTCAAGTAGAAATGTGTAACGACCCGTATTCTACGCATCATAGGACCGTAGAATATTTATTTCTTTCACATATGAAGTCGTATGGTCATGTAACTTTGGGAGACGACTATTGGGGACATTTCCCATGTTCATGATTTTTCCCGATTTTTAAATGATCATTTTACCCCTAGTTGGTACTGTTTTGGCCATAACTTTTGACTGGAAAGGAATTTTGACCTGAAACCACTTCCATTGGCTCCGAATGATGGTTTACAATTCCGTAGAGTGGTCACATTAGCCAAACGGACTCACCGTTTGGGAGATATGGCTGAAACAAGTTTCAGATGGTGAAAAACAGCTTAATTGGGCTTAACCGGGTAATTAGCAGCTAGGCCCAAAGGGGATTTCGGGATTAGGGTAAGGAGGAGGCTGAAATCAGTTAGAGAACGATCTTATCCTCATTTCCCAGCCGCCACTTTCTTTCTTGCAACCCTAGCAATGACCTCCAACACCCAAATCACCTTCTAATCACTTTCTAACCAAGTTTTGGCTTAATCTACGTCAAATTAAGGAGAGGAAACATGAAAGCAAGGCTAGAGATGCTGTTAGGCATCAGTATTCGCCCAAATCAGCAAGGTTTCAGTTCTGAGAATTTCGTTTGTGGCCAAGGTGAGTGATTAGCATCATTTTGACACTAATTACAGTTAATTAAGGGTAATTAGTGAAGATTAGCGAATTTATACACTGATAAATTCTGGAAAAATATCTATAAATTCGAAAATAATATTTTATGCCTCTGGTAGAAATTTGGTTTAATTTGATTAAGTTTTGTTAACCCTATGATTAGTTTTACTTAAACATGCTTAAGGGAAAATAAGGGGTTTTGGGCATATTTGATCCATTTTGACCTGTAAATTCATTGTTTTGGTGTTTGTGGTTAGTTTGCTATGTTGCTATGACTGTTTGACATGATTTGTGATTGATTAGTATAGTTAGATTTGTCGAAAACGTCGTCGAATGGCGTAAACAAGTTGCTGGAAAAAGTTGCAGAAAGTTGTGCAGGGTTTCGGATCGGATCAGATATGGGCTCGGATCGGATTGGAGACCTGGGCAAGGAACCCGACCCGAACTGGAGTCTTGCACAAAAGAGGCTTGGCAAAAAGGAAGGCCATGTTGGTTAAGCTGGGGATCGGATCGACTTAGGGACGAAGGGCACGCTAATTGAACTAGGATCGGATCAGATGAAGAAGGAGGGATCGGATCGGAGCACGTGAAGAACGAGGGAGCGGATCGGAGCGGAAGCACGAACTGGAAGGGAGATGGCACCCGACCCGAAGTGGGACGCCCGACCCGAACCGATGCAACGCTGTGGACTCGAACCGAACCGCTACAAGGGAAGACTACGAACAAAGCCAATTCAAAGTAGAAGACCCGACCCGATGGCTAGGAGGGGAACCCGACCCAACCCAGTATTGACCAATAACCCGAGATGCAAAGGTAGTCCAATATGGGAAGTTAGAGCTCAGGATCCAGTTGGGAACCGATGAGTTCACTTCATGATTGGGCTTTGCTGCGGGACGTGTGCCAAGGGGCAGTCGATGTTTATGACTTTGGATCACTATGTATGGGAAGTACGTGAACGGATTCAGGGCCACAGTGGCCTAGGTACGACTAAAGGGCTATAGACCAATGAAGTGGGGTCATTTGTAAAGATTTGGTCATGACTCCATGTGGTAAGCTTGGTAGTAGCAGTAGTTGTACAAGTTGAACTCCGTCACTACTTCGATGGGTCTAGTGATTGACAGCGGTGGACATCGTATGCTTTACGCACTGAGTGAGAGATGTGAGGATGGTTGCTATGGATGATTTGTTTGCTATCATTATGACATGCACACCCCACCCCCGTATTCTTTACACTATTTATTATGGCACCTTAGAGTATTGTACGGTATGTGGTACTAACTCTTTGGTTGCAGGTCCAGCTTCAGGTATGGTTTAGTATACCTGTTATTGTTCTGTTTAGATGCTTATCGCTCATACCAGGCTTTATGTCTGACCCAGAGTTTTATGTCTCCTCTTATTACTCTGGGTGCTCACACGAGCAGACTAGAGACAGGTTAGCTGGTGATGCACGGGTAGATGATCCGGAGACGAGCAGGAGGCTTCCACGTAATATATATATAGTATTCTCCCTGTGTTGTTGAAGATCACTGCTTGGGCATTGGTGGTGCATCTTCTACTTTAGCTTTCTTTTGCTTAGAGACAGTAAATTTGAAAAGTTGTAATAAGCTGTATTTGGATTTCCACTGCTCTGATGTTGATGTTGGTTTTAGTTATCAGCTTATGCACTGTCTCACCTGTTTTATGTCAAGTATGTTATTATTATTATATTTTATTCCATGCGCTGTGAGACATTCTACAGGTTCCTCGTTAGTTAATTCTCTTCTTTCCTTTCTTCTGACGACCGCCCCATGCTAGTTGGGCATGTGTACAGCGCACTTTCGAAGGAAATGCAGGCTGGTGCGGGGCGGGCCGTCACACTTGGTATCAGAGCTCTAGGTTGCGTAGTTAACCTAGGGAAGTTATCAGGGAGAGATAGTATACATATACGAGAGAGCGTATTTGTGATTAATTTGGTTTTTAAAAGCTATATATATACTATTAGTAGTATAAGAATGAAGTCGTACTGCACTAGCACCACTATGGGGTCGTTAATCGTTTCCTTTTTCAGATTGACGATGAGCCGATATACTAGAGGTGCTGGTAGGGGAGCCAATAATGGGAATGCTGCTGACATGAGGACGATGTTTACTGACCTCATGAGAGAGATGCTTAGGGATGTGCAGAGGGCATCTCCCAATGGTGGAAATGGTGGTGGTCCAATAGTGCAGGCGCCGAGAGTCGACTTCGCCAAGCTGAATAAGGATTATACTAGTCTTGGTGGGAAACCGTTCCACGGAACGGAGTCGGCTACAGATGTTCAGGATTGGTTGGATAGTTGCGAATGTATCTTCGAGGATTTGGGTATCGAGGATGCGATGAAGAGAAAGCTAGCGTCCTGTCAGCTGCAAGGGCGGGCAATGAATTGGTGGAATGCTATAAAGGCAGCTACTCCCGAAGATCAGATTACTTGGGAGCAGTTCAAAGCTCGCTTTAGCGAGAAGTTCATTCCAGCTGCTCAGAAGTCAGTACTGTTTAAGAAATTCTTGGAGCTCAAGCAGAATAGAAGAGCCGTCTCGGAGTATATTGCTGAATTCGACACTTTGTAAAAATATGGGTTATCTCTTATTGATACTGCCGAGAAGAAGAATGAGAAATTCATAACTGGTTTGGATCAGTACTTGGTGGAAAGGCTTATTAACCACATCGATGAGACGTTTGAATCGATTGTGGGGAAAGCACTGAGGTCAGAAAGTCTCTATCCTAAGCCGAAGACTGAGGTTGCATCTGCAGATGAGCCAAAATCACAAGCAAGTGGTGGAGGCAAGGGTGGTTCCCAGAATAAGAGAAAGCAGAATCAGACTAAGGATGGCCAGAAGAAAAAGAATAAGCAAGATGTTGAGTGCTTCAGCTGTGGTAAGAAGGGCCATTATGCTAGTAATTGTCGGGCCAAGCCAGCGGACAGGAAGTGCTTCAACTGTGGCCAAATGGGACATCACAAGGACAAGTGTCCGCAATCCCCTAAAGAAAAGCAAATGGTGAAAGCCTACACCCTTAATGCTATTCCTTCTTCGTCGAATGCCCCAACTGCGGCGGAGAAGGGAAAGAATGTCGTCATTCAAGGTATGCTTTCTGTTTATGATGTTCCTGTTAGAGTTTTGTTTGATACCGGAGCTTCCAGTTCTTTCATATCTAGTGACCTGGTAGATAGGTTGGGATTGGAGCCCGTGATTGTCGATAGACCTTTAGTAGTGACGAACCCGATTGGTGGTTCGACTAGCCTTAGCATGATTTGTCGTAATGTGGTCTTATCGAGTCATGGATGCTTGTTTGTTTGTGATTGCTTTGTTTTGGGCTTTACTGGGTTTGGCATTATTTTGGGAGTAGATTGGCTTCGAAGATACGGGGTGGTGGTAGACTGTGAAGGCTTTTTGGTGACAGCTAGAGCGGATGATGGGCGGAGGATAGTGTTTGGTGGTCTACCCAGTGAGGGGGTATTGGCTAGTTTTCTGAACTCCCTCGACATTCCGCATAGTGAGTTGTCAGGTTTGCCCGTGGTTGGCCAGTATCCGGATGTTTTCGAAGAAGTGACCAGGCTTCCACCACACCGAGAGATTGAGTTCCGTATTGATTTGGTAAAAGATGCCAGACCTATAGTGATGCCACTTCGTCGTATGGCACCAAGGGAGCAGCGAGAGCTCGAGGTGCAAGTCAGCGATCTTTTGAAGAAGGGATTTATCAGAAGGAGTGTTTCTGAATGGGGAGCACCAGTTGTGTTTGCTACCAAGGCGGATGGTTCCCTTCGTTTGTGTGTAGACTACCGCGAGTTGAATAAAGTGACAAGGAAGAACAAGTATCCTCTACCGCGGATAGATGATTTGTTCGATCAATTGAGTGGCGCGAGAGTATTTTCTCAATTGGATCTCGCGACAGGTTTTCATCAGCTTGGAGTGGAAGCTGAGAGTATAGCTAAAACGGCATTTCGAACGCCGTCTGGATTTTATGAGTGGTTGGTCATGCCATTCGGGCTGACCAATGCCCCAGCATATTTTGTGGATCTTATGAATAGGGTATTCAGAAATCAGTTGAATAAGTTTGTCCTTGTGTTCGTTGATGATATTTTGGTCTATTCAAGGACAGAGGAAGAACACAAGGAACATTTAAAAATGGTGATGGAGGTGTTGAGAAAACACCAATTGAAAGCAAAGTTTTCTAAGTGTCACTTCTGGAAGAGGGAAGTGAGGTTCTTGGGCCATGTTGTATCAGAGAATGGTATTGTCATGGACCCGGCGAAGGTGGCTACGGTACAGGATTGGCCTACGCCCAAGAATGCAACAGATGTAAGAAGTTTCTTGGGGTTAGCTGGATATTATCGTAAGTTTATCCAAGGTTTCTCCAAGATAGCAGCACCATTGACCCAGTTGACCAAGAAGAATCAAGCTTTTGTCTGGGATGAAAGGTGCGAGAATGCATTCAAGAGTCTAAAAGACAAGTTGACATGCGCACCAATGTTAGTCATTCCTAAGGGGAATGAAGAGATGACGGTATACACGGATGCTTGTGGTACCGGACTGGGTGCTGTATTGATGCAAGGCGGTAGGTTGGTAGCCTATGCAAGTCGGCAATTGAAACCGCACGAGAGAAGATACCCTACCCATGATTTAGAATTGGCAGTGATCGTGTTCGCATTAAAGATGTGGAGACACTATCTCTTGGGAGAAAGATTTGAGCTGTTTACAGATCATAAGTCGTTGAAGTATCTCTTCTCTCAGAAAGATCTGAATCTCCGTCAGCAGAGATGGTTAGAGTTCTTAGCTTCCTATGATTTCGACATCGCATATACATCGGGAAAGGGCAATGCGGTGGCTGATGCATTGAGTAGGAGACATGCCAGCTTAGGGGCTATGTTTCTAGAATGGAAGCAACTGGAGTACATCGCTGGGTATGATTTCAGACCAAAGTGCGAATTGGATTCAGAAATGTTAGCAAGTTTGACGATCAGACCCACTTTGATTGAGCGGATCGGCTCTAGTCAGAAGGACGATCCTAACCTATTGGAAATCATCTCCAAGTTAGAGATGGGTATTGATGAGGAGATGAACAAGTATGGGCTTGATCGAGATGGATGGCTTAGAAAGAATGGAAAACTTGTTGTACCCAATGTCAATGGATTGAGGGATGAAGTGCTTAGAGAATGTCATCACTCAAAACTGACTATACACCCCCGTGGTAATAAGATGTATCGAGACATGAGACAGACTTACTACTGGGAAGGAATGAAAAGAGACGTTGGGAAGTTTATATCCAAGTGCATGAATTGCCAGCTAGTTAAAGCCGAGCAAAAGAAGCCTAGTGGGTTGTTGCAACCATTAGAGATTCCCGAATCGAAATGGGAGCAAGTCTCGATGGATTTCATCGATGGCTTACCAAGAACCAGATCGGGACATGATAGCATTTGGGTAATTGTGGATCGATTGACTAAAAGTGCAAGATTTATACCAGTCAAATCGACCAGAACGGCAGCTAAGTTAGCAGAATTGTATATGAAGTGGGTAGTGAGATTTCATGGAGTACCTAAAAGCATTGTGAGTGACCGAGACCCGTTGTTCACTAGTGGGTTTTGGAAGAGCTTACAAGAGGCTCTAGGGTCAGAGTTACATCTCAGTACCGCATACCATCCTCAGACCGATGGTCAGACGGAGAGGGTGAATCGTATTTTGGAAGATCTCTTGAGAGCATGTATATTGGATTTTGGTGGATCGTGGGATGACCATCTGCATCTAGTAGAGTTTGCATATAATAATAGCTACCAATCCAGGATCGGTATGGCTCCATATGAAGCTTTGTACGGAAGACCGTGCAACTCACCATCATGTTGGATAGAGACTGGCGAGAAGTTTATGCTTGGACCAGATGTGGTGAGGGAAACTTCAGATAAGGTCAAGATCATTCAGCAATGAATGAAAGCTGCCCAAGATAGGCAGAAGAGTTATGCTGATAAGAGGAGAAGAGACTTAAAATTCTCCGTTGGTGACTTGGTGTTTGTCAAGATTTCTCCGTTGAAGAGCGTAATACAGTTTGGCAGCAGAGGCAAGTTAGCACCAAGATTTGTTGGCCCATTCCCTGTTCTTGAACTAGTCGGGAATTTGGCATATAGAGTTGGCTTACCAGAAAAGATGGCGGGAGTTCACAATGTATTTCATGTTTCCCAACTATGGAAGTTCGTCCACGACTCAGATATGACTATTTCACCTGATCAGTTAGAGGACTTCGAAGTAGAACCCGAGGCGGTTGGGAACCGCAAGCCGGCCCGTATTGTCGAGCACGACATGAAGCAACTTCGAAGGAAGGCGGTGAAGCTAGTCAAGGTACAGTGGAGCGAGGACGAGAATGATTGCACTTGGGAGACAGAGGAGAACATTAGGAAGACATACCCAGAACTCTTTGCCTGGTAAGATTTTGACTTCGATTTAGTTTTCCGCATGCTAGGATAGGCATGTTGCTTGTTTTGCATGTTTGATTGTTGTATGTGACTGTTAGGCATGCGGGATCTTTTGTATGTTTTGGGTTAAGGAATTTCGGGGACGAAATTTCTTAAGGGGGGAGAGTGTAACGACCCGTATTCTACGCATCATAGGACCGTAGAATATTTATTTCTTTCACATATGAAGTCGTATGGTCATGTAACTTTGGGAGACGACTATTGGGTTCATTTCCCATGTTCATGATTTTTTCCGATTTTTAAATGACCATTTTACCCCTAGTTGGTACTGTTTTGGCCATAACTTTTGACTAGAAAGGAATTTTGACCTGAAACCACTTCCATTGGCTCCGGATGATGGTTTACAATTCCGTAGAGTGGTCACATTAGCCAAACGGACTCACCGTTTGGGAGATATGGCTGAAACAAGTTTCAGATGGTGAAAAACAGCTTAATTGGGCTTAACCGGGTAATTAGCAGCTAGGCCCAAACGGGATTTCGGGATTAGGGTAAGGAGGAGGCTGAAATCAGTTAGAGAACGATCTTATCCTCATTTCCCAACCGCCACTTTCTTTCTTGCAACCCTAGCAATGGCCTCCAACACCCAAATCACCTTCTAATCACTTTCTAACCAAGTTTTGGCTTAATCTACGTCAAATTAAGGAGAGGAAACACGAAAGCAAGGTTAGAGCTGCTGTTAGGCATCAGTATTCGCCCAAATCAGCAAGGTTTCAGTTCTGAGAATTTCGTTTGTGGCCAAGGTGAGTGATTAGCATCATTTTGACACTAATTACAGTTAATTAAGGGTAATTAGTGAAGATTAGCGAATTTATACACTGATAAATTCTGGAAAAATATCTATAAATTCGAAAATAATATTTTATGCCTCTGGTAGAAATTTGGTTTAATTTGATTAAGTTTTGTTAACCCTATGATTAGTTTTACTTAAACATGCTTAAGGGAAAATAAGGGGTTTTGGGCATATTTGATCCATTTTGACCTGTAAATTCATTGTTTTGGTGTTTGTGGTTAGTTTGCTATGTTGCTATGACTGTTTGACATGATTTGTGATTGATTAGTATAGTTAGATTTGTCGAAAACGTCGTCGAATGGCGTAAACAAGTTGCTGGAAAAAGTTGCAGAAAGTTGTGCAGGGTTTCGGATCGGATCGGATATGGGCTCGGATCGGATTGGAGACCTGGGCAAGGAACCCGACCCGAACTGGAGTCTTGCACAAAAGAGGCTTGACAAAAAGGAAGGCCATGTTGGTTAAGCTGGGGATCGGATCGACTTAGGGACGAAGGGCACGCTAATTAAACTAGGATCGGATCAGATGAAGAAGGAGGGATCAGATCGGAGCACGTGAAGAACGAGGGAGCGGATCGGAGCGGAAGCACGAACTGGAAGGGAGAGGCACCCGACCCGACCCGGAGAAGGACACCCGACCCGACCCGAAGTGGGACGCCCGACCCGAACCGATGCAACGCTGTGGACTCGAACCGAACCGCTACAAGGGAAGACTACGAACAAAGCCAATTCAAAGTAGAAGACCCGACCCGAACCGATGGCTAGGAGGGGAACCCGACCCAACCCAGTATTGACCAATAACCCGAGATGCAAAGGTAGTCCAATATGGGAAGTTAGAGCTCAGGATCCAGTTGGGAACCGATGAGTTCACTTCATGATTGGGCTTTGCTGCGGGACGTGTGCCAAGGGGCAGTCGATGTTTATGACTTTGGATCACTATGTACGGGAAGTACGTGAACGGATTCAGGGCCACAGTGGCCTAGGTACGACTAAAGGGCTATAGACCAATGAAGTGGGGTCATTTGTAAAGATTTGGTCATGACTCCATGTGGTAAGCTTGGTAGTAGCAGTAGTTGTACAAGTTGAACTCCGTCACTACTTCGATGGGTCTAGTGATTGACAGCGGTGGACATCGTATGCTTTACGCACTGAGTGAGAGATGTGAGGATGGTTGCTATGGATGATTTGTTTGCTATCATTATGACATGCACACCCCACCCCCGTATTCTTTACACTATTTATTATGGCACCTTAGAGTATTGTACGGTATGTGGTACTAACTCTTTGGTTGCAGGTCCAGATTCAGGTATGGTTTAATATACCTGTTATTGTTCTGTTTAGATGCTTATCGCTCATACCAGGCTTTATGTCTGACCCATAGTTTTATGTCTCCTCTTATTACTCTGGGTGCTCACACGAGCAGATTAGAGACAGGTTAGCTGGTGATGCACGGGTAGATGATCCAGAGACGAGCAGGAGGCTTCCAAGTAATATATATATATATAGTATTCTCCCTGTGTTGTTGAAGATCACTGCTTGGGCATTGGTGGTGCATCTTCTACTTTAGCTTTCTTTTGCTTAGAGACAGTAAATTTGAAAAGTTGTAATAAGCTGTATTTGGATTTCCGCTGCTTTGATGTTGATGTTGGTTTTAGTTATCATCTTATGCACTGTCTCACCTGTTTTATGTCAAGTATGTTATTATTATTATATTTTATTCCATGCGCTGTGAGACATTCTACAGGTTCCTCGTTAGTTAATTCTCTTCTTTCCTTTCTTCTTACGACCGTCCCATGCTAGTTGGACATGTGTACAGCGCACTTTCGAAGGAAATGCAGGCTGGTGCGGGGCGGGCCGTCACAAAATGTGTCCTGGTCCTAAGTTGACCCTACCTTATCTATTAAATAAGATTTAATACTAATAAGGCTCAATCTTCCCATATTCACTGACCCGCTTCTTAGCTCCATGGGTATATTGCTTGTGTCCTGTATCTCCAATTCAATGAGCAAAGATAGGGTTTTTAACTCTTCTGTCATCATTGATGCTACCCTGACATGCTGCTACTGAGTGCATCAGCCACTCTATTGGCTCTACCAGGTCTATATAATATATCTAAATCATATGTAGCCAAAAATTCAACCCACTTGTGTTGCCTAATGTATAAATCTTTTTGAGAAAACAAGTATTTTAAAGATTTGTAATCTGTGTGTAATTCAAATTTTTCCCCTACTGAATAATGCCTCTATAATTTCAAAGCATAAACTACTGTTGCCGGTTCTAGATCATGAGTTGCATACCTTGTTTCATTGGGTTTTAGTTATCTTGAGGCATAAGCTATTACTTGATCTTTATGCATTGAAACAACCCTTAAACCTGCACCACTTGCATCAGTATACACCACAAACCCTTTAATTCCTTCAGGTACCTTAAGTATTGGTGCATTAATAAATGCCTCATTCAACAATTTAAATGCTTCCTCACATCTTTCTATCCATAAAAAGGGCTGATCTTTCTTGGTGAGTCTTGAAAGTGATATGGATAGTTTTGCAAAATCCTTAATAAACCTTATATAATATCCGTCCATTCCCATAAATGATCTCACCTCTTTTATTGTTTTGGATCTCTTCCAAGTTTATACTGCCACAACTTTATTAGGATCCACTAAGATACCTTTCTCTGATATAATGTCCTAGAAAATTTACCCCTTTCTTCCAGAAAGCACACTTGGCAAATTTGGCTTTTAAACCATTTTTCTTTAACCTGCTTAAAACCATATGCAATGAATCTTATGTTCCTCCACTATCTTGGAATAAATTAGTATGTTATCAATAAAAGTCAAGACTAACTTATCTAAATAATCTTTAAAGATAATGTTCATTAAGTCAACTAAGTAGGAAGGGGCATTTGTTAAGCCAAATGGCATAACTAGAAATTCATATAACCCATACTTAGTATTAAAAGTAGTATATTTGGTACTTCCTCTACTTCATCTAATGAAATCCAGATGCTAGATCTGATCTTAAGAACAGGGTTGCTCCATTTAATTGATCAAAGAGATTATCAATTCGGGGTAATGAGTAATTGTTTTTTATTGTAACTTTTATAAGTTCTCTGTAATCAATGCACATCCTAAGTGTTCCATCTTGCTTCTTAACAAACACAAACACCACAAAAGATCCCCAGCATGAACTACTGGGTCTAATAAACCCCTTTTCTTCTAATTCCGCCAATTGCTTTTTCAACTCCATCAACTCTCTTGGCCTCATTCTTGTTAGCTTTTTAATTATTGGGCTTACACCAGGCATTAACTGAATTTGAAACTCTACTGGCCTGTGTTGTGGCACTCCTTTCGCATCATCAAATACATCAGAGTATTCACTTACAATGGGATTTGGCCTATGGTCATTTCAACTTCATGGATATCCAAATCATAAATCCAAGCAAGATTTCCTTCTTTGGATACTTCATAAAGAATCACTACTCTTTTGCCCTCAGCATTCATCAGTGATATCATGGATGTCTCTAGATTTTTTATAGCCATGTATTTACTTAACCAATCTACCCCAAGTATTATTCCAATGCCTGGGTACTTTAATATATAAAGATCAGAGCCAAATCATATCCTCTTATACATAGTTTTGTTTGCATACATACCATGTCTAAAACACAAAAAACTACCTATAGGACTCTGAACATGTAGGGGTATTTTCACTGAAATATAATTCAATTTTAGTTTTTGCACAATATCATAAGAAATAAGAGAGTGAGTGGCCCCAGTGCCATATACTACTTTTATGGGTATTGAGTTTATAACAACTGTCCCTTTCCCTTCCAGAGCTCCTACCCTACTTGGTGGTTTGTAATCTGGGCAATTCCTCTTGAAATAACCCTCCTTTCCACGATGATGGTATCTGAAGCTGCCATTCTTCCCTACTGGGAACTTGGTTTTTATATGCCCCTTCTGTCCACAATTATAACACACTACTTTCTTCTTAACTTCAAGTCCGCCTCCAGCTTCTCCTGTCTTCTTATTTCCAGCCTCACCTTTCTTTTTATCATAAGGTTGAAATCTGCCTTTCCCCTTCTTGTTATTATTATTCTTGAAATTCCTATATTTTTTCCTTGCATTATAACGTTACCCAAAACTCAGAGTCAGATCAAAAACTTGGTCAAAATCCTTCTCTACATAGGGTAGCATAGCCCTACTCAACCCAACATTCAATCCTTGAATGTACCTACCATTCTTTGGTGCTACATCAACTACTAACATGGCTCTATACTTAGACAGTGCTTCAAACTTCTGGGTATACTCAGTGATACTCATTGTCCCCTTCCTTAGTTTGATAAATTCCTCCAACAATGAAGCTTTTTCTAAAGATGGAACAAATCCTGCCTCTAATAATTCCTTGAATTAATTCCATGTATCATGGTTCTCTGGCATTCCTACAATTATTGTTTCCCACCAATCCAAAGCATCTCCACTAAATTGTCTTGAAGCAATCTGCCTCTTTCTATGATCTTCAATCTACATATCATCAAAAATCCTATTTAAGGTTCTCAACCAAGTTTTAACCCCCATGAATCCTTTAGTGCCTTCAAAATGCTTGCCTCCTAAATGAGTATAAGTCTTCAGTAATTTGGATAATTCCTTATGAGGGTTATTTGGTTGATTTCCAACACCATCTCTCACAACCCTTATGAATTCTTGCATGTCCACCACTTGAGGCCCAGTGAAGCTTCCTACACCTGGCTGATGTCTTGGTCCTACCATGATTCACCAAGGATAGTTGTCTTTTAATTAGTTTTACTCTGCATGTCTTTCTAAATATTTTATATTAAGCAACTATATTCAATCGTTCATGCATATACAAACCATTTATCCTACCATCTAGAATTATAATTAGCTATTTTTAACTATGTATTATATCAACACAGCTCTGATACCAACTGAGATGACCCTCTCATGTATCTCTTAATTTCCCTAAATTTATTGGGATGAAATGGTACTTAATTTTTCTCTCATATACATGTATATGTGTCCTTCCTAGGTCATCTTCTCAAAACGGATTTTCCCCATTCAATTCATTTTTCCCACCCAGAATTTCCTAATTACTAATATAAAAATATCATTTGATCTTTAGGTTAATTGTATACTCACATATACAAGACTATGCAAGACCATTGCCATTTAAAAATCAGAGTTGTGAAAAGAAACAACAGTCCATATCATTGATCATAATTTGATCAATATTATGCAATGAAAAAGAGTAATATGATAGGTGTTTTAACATCCTCATAAGCTATTATTTTCCTACAATTTGGTTTACTTATAAGTTACTTAAATTTTCCTGGGTTACTTGTAGGGTTTTTGCTTAACACCTTTGTCACACTTAAAACTGTTTCAAAAATGTTTCTGGTATGATTAATTTAGGCACTAATACTCTTGATATTTCTAATGCTACATATGCAGAATTTTTGTTCATTTATTAATTAAGTACAAGCAATAAAAATGGCTAAATGGACTTACTTAATTGTATTTTAAATGTACTTTAGAAAATTAAAGGCAACTTAGTGTAAAATCATTTCAAATATACTTATGGAGTATTCTAATGTTACTTTCAAAAGCCTTTAAATCTTGCTTTATTTTTGGAACACTCTTTCACAAAACCATGCCTAAATATACTTGAAAACATGTGAATATAATGAAACAACAACCGAAGAAGATATCTTTATTAAGGAACATTTCCAAAATGACATGAATTATTGGTAACTTGTATGCCAACATACATACTACATGCATTTATGTAGCTGACATGTATCACCTATATGCTGAATAAAACATGAAATCCATGTACACTTACATTATCACTTATTGTTATTGTATTGGCATTTCTCAGGTAAATATGACATATTTCTAACTTTAATATTTCTTTATTTAACTAAACTTTGCAGCCTTTAAAACAACTAGTTTCTATCAGGCACATAACATTGATCGTTACCTTTAAATTTCTTTCTTAATAAGCTTAATCATTTCCAGAGAATCAATATAACCTCCACTTCCAACTTCAGCAAGTTAAGCAGGTTAAATAATAGTTTCTACATCATAAACTAATAAGTCTTAACTGAATACAAACAACACATATATTCAAGCATACTGAATTCCTTGCTTAATTCTAATAAACTACAAACTGAAAATAAGCAAATCTAGTTCATCCCAAGTTTTGCTCCTTTTACTCCTCTATTCTTTCATATTTCCTGCATTAGCTATTGAGGCTACCTCACCATAAATGAGACACCCCACTGAGGTCAGACTTAAGTCTGGTATGAACATATACATAACATATGACATAAAAATTACCATGTGTGCTTTATTCCTTATTACATCAATATTATATGCAGTATGAATGTCATGGGTGTACATGTTCTTCTTTATTAGGGTTTCAACACTTCACTTGTAAATATATGTGTATATGCACAATCAAATTCAACATATAAACAAACCCAAAGAAACACCACAATTCAATATATCAATAGCATGGCATAAATCAGTTTAATCAAGCATATCTCATTCTACACTTGTCATTTCTCTATGCTACTCAGCAGGCCTATATCATCAGTTAAACCTTTTGTGACTCATCAAGATCAAAGCATCCCTTGAATACACTGGTGTACATTGTTTGGTCCATACATTACACTAAACACTCGTATCCCATTAAGCAAGCCATGTGCCTATGCTAAGCTAATCAAGTGCTCATCAGATCTAAGCCCAATAGTTGTCCACTAAGTTTTATCTTTATATTTTCTTAGTTTAGTCACTCAATCATGAGAAACTCACTGGCTAATCCAAATATTTCATTCAATCAAACAAATAACTAGAAGCATCCATTAACAAGGCAATAATCAATCATTCATCACCCAAAGTAAACACCAGTGAACATATTAGCATGTCATTTTATAAAAGGTATTTCTATGGAATTATTATATGAAAATATAATCATGGGTGTTAGATAAGGTACATCCTACACCCAATATCCCTCAATCTGTGTTTAAATAAACTTCATATGTTGAAGCTTATATAAACCACAACATATTTAGTGGGAAATTTCCAAAGAAGTAAGAGGCTCTACACATGTAAAAATATTGCACCTCTTATTTCTTATTTTCTAAGGATAAAAGACATAAGCTAGGATGCTCTCCTACAACCCAATATCGCTTTACATATTATATTTAGCAATAATAATATCATGGAAACCTACACATAATCAGTTTTCTAAAGTGTCAGACTATCATGTTCAAATTCAACTGGGAATATGTATAAAAGAGGCATTCTCCAACATAAACAAAATCATGTTATCAAGGTATTAATAATATCATAGGTTTTAACCATACATGTTAGATTCACTTATGTATCACCATTCAATATAACCATACTACATTGCAAGAAAAATAAGAAAAACCAGGCTACCTTTGAGGTCTTAATGCCACAATTTAGGTAAATGCTCACCAATGCTATTTTTCCTTCTAAGCTTTATGTAATCAAGTTTTTAGCAAGCTCCAATTCCTATGAAAACAAATTCTTTCTTATTTCTATTTTTATCTCAGAAAACTATAGCATCATAGGGAAAATTTAAGTCCTCTTATTTAAGTAATTCCATATTAGGGTTTGGCCTACCAATATTTTAGATTTCCCTACAACAAATTAAATCCCCTAAATTCTTAAATGAGATCCCAATCATTTACCCCATGCCCTTTTTCCCGTTTTATTGTGAGAAAATGAGCTACAAAGCAAATATGGTTACATTACTTTGTGAAAGCTTCTTTTCAAATTACCTTTTATATGCTTGATCATTTTATTTGCATGATTCATTTCTACGACCAAGAATTCAAATATGCTAGATGTTAAGTACTTTGTCTTATCCTTATAACCTCCCCACCTATCTTGCTACACATCTTTATATATTCAAATTCAAAGCAATATTCTACCCAGCATATATTTTACTACAACCCCATTACTTATTTTAGTTAGGCCTATTTATTCTCTAGACTAGAGTTTCATATTTATATACATCTATCTTTCTTTTTTTCAGAATCCACGCAAACATTTAGCTAAGGTTTTATTATTCTGGAAATCACATTGTACTATTTATACACACAATTAATCATCAACACACAACCAAAAATTGAAGTGTTAATCCACCTTATTCCCCATGGTTTCTCAATGTCTAAATATATAGGGGTATCACAGGATAGGAGTATGCTTTATTGTGTTTCCCTCCATGTGTTGACAAATATGTATTTGCCATCTGGATGTTTGCACATTTGGGAAAGTTTATAGGGACACACAAACGTGATCGTCTCCACTTTGAGATCATTGCACATATGATTTAGTCACCTACATGAAATTCATGAGAAGCAGAGATATACCATGAAATTTATGAACATTTAATTTATTCTTATGCTTTGAAGTGTAGTTGTACTTTGTGCTTGACATTCTAGCTGACTATTCATTAGAAATCTAGGGGAAAAATACTCATATGATATAAATCTGCAACCAAGATGCATTCAAACACGTCATAGTAAGGAATTGGATAATTCTATCCATTGTGATATGAATTTCAAAGTCCTCATCATAGGTAAATAAATCCTTATCCACTTGAATTGCATTGATGGGATTATAATCAGATAGCATTTGAATTATCAAATCATGAAAATATCTACACTCGCTCATTAATGTCTTGAGGATCTCTTCATCCACAATTGGTATGCGCTTTGTAGACTCATTTTTCATTGAATTCATGATCTTTTCACTCTTATTTTCAAACAATTCCTTGTTTGGTTAAGTTGTTGATTCCTAGTTCAAAATTGTAGGTAGATGATTATTATGGTTATTTAATTGAAAGTTCTATGTAAAGTTTTTAACCACCATTTGTACTTATATAATTTTTCTATAACTAATAACTACTTTTTGTTCATTATATTTTCATTCAAGTTTTTAAATATGATTTATAATAGTGGAAAATAGGCATAAGGACAAACTTTGAAAAAAATTTAGTCTGAAGGACGTTAAGTTTTATTTTTAGGCTGAAGGACAAACTTTGAAAAAAAATAGGCTGAAGGACAATGCTAAATATAATTAGCATTTTCTGCAGTGTAAAACTGAATAATGCTAAATACATTTAGCATTTTCGTGTAGTGTAAAAAACTGAATATAATGCTAATTACATTTAGCATTTTCCTTTAGCTTAATTTTGGTTCAAAGTTTGTCCTTCAGACTAAAAATAAAACTTGGTGTCCTTCAGCCTAATTTTTGGGCAAAGTTTGTCCTTCTCCCTAATTACCTCTTTACTAGATAAAAATATCAAAACAAATTATATATAATACCTTAGCCGTACACTGTTCCACTTTATCTTTGAATAGGTGCAGCCTGCACACAATAAACCAAAAATATTTTATGATTAAATAGAAAAATAAAAGTGGCTGTTATTTTCTTATACAGCCATGCATCGCCAGAAACACACGACTTTTACAGAGGATTGACCACTATGAAATTCGTTTTAAGATACACCAAACTGTCAACTACAAAACTGAAAAGGCTAAACTATTTGCTTCTAACCATAAAGATGATGGGACAAATTATAACTATGTTGAGCTAAACTATATCAACAACAAAAAAGGAAAAAAAAAAGCCAAATTACTCCTTTTTCAGGTGTCATTATCTGAAATTTAATTTCTGTTTTATGTATCTTAGCCCAATCTTAATATAATGTGAATAATATAATGAAATGTAAGCATAACAATTAGCATTGCATAGGTAATACTTGGTGTTGACGTTAATTTAATGTAATACATAGGTTGAATAATTCATTATTGAATACCGATTTGTTTATTTGATAATTATTTGAATATTCTAATTTTATGTTAGCTTCCCATCATTCTTTAATGTATATATATAATGAAATGATTAGTTGTTTAAAGATTATTATTAATCAATTTTGTAGAAGATCGAGAACATAACATTTGGATGGAGAAAGCCAAATAATTTCATATCAAAAATTATGATTAACAATATCGTTCCATTTCAACATGAAATAAAGTTTCAAAAAATACATTTACAATGGAAACAAAAGTAGAACACAAACATTATAACTATGTAGTCTTCAACTTGAAATAACCATCAATTTGAACAAAGTTGCAAACAATCAAGTATCCCTATAAAAGATAACACGGTACAGTTATTCTCAAAAAAAAAAAAAAATCAAAGAGAATGTAATATTTTTACTTATAAGATTTCAAATGAGAAGTAAAGCATGATGAGCATGTTAAATAATTACCCCAATATCCAAACTTCTTCATCATGACCAAAACATGCATAATTTGCATTTAAATCAACTTTTTTCTTCTGATAAACTTACGGTGACTGCGAAAGGTGTATTCTCATAAAATTGATTATACTCTTCTTTATCAAGCACATCACCAATTCCAACAATGTGTCTTTTATCAGGAAGAAGAACAGACCACTTATGACTGACTAATCGGTCATGTAAAATACTTGTTTGGCTTGAGATGCCAAGATGAGCTTATCATTATCATGACCAACCCGATCAAAATTAACAAGTGTGAATCCATGTCCATCCACTCGTATAGTACAATGGTTCATCCCATTTACATTGAAATAGAGGGATCGTGAAGTCCTTGTACTCAAGTTCCCAAATATTCTCAATTAGCCTATAATAAGACATGGTTTCCTTTATTGGTTTGTTATCTTTAGCACTAGCATATTCTTTTGAAGATGTCACGATGCTAACTCTGCCATTTCACATTTTGCTCTTCTCATCCTGACGCTTCGTATAAAAAACATACCCATTAATATCGTATCCTTCATAAGAGCTGGCTTGAAATTTAGGTCCTTATGCCAACCATTTTATTGTATCAGAAACAATATGATTTGTATGATACAATTGAGACATTACCTTATCTTTAATCCATATAATGAAAGAGTGGTTATGTTCATTTATCAACCATCTTTCGTTCTTTGAAGGACTTTAAGACCTTAAAATTGTCATGTGCTCCTCTAAGTAAGGATGAACCGCAGTAAGAAGTAAATTAAGAACCATAATAAGACGATGTGGAAGATACTTTTTCTTTAAGCTAAGGTTACTAATTCAAGAAAACAAACTCAACAACCTCAAAATGCAAGATCACTAAGGAAATCCACCTAAATGGGAAGAAATGCTATTTCAGATTATTGTGTAGTATTTCTTCATAAAGATAAATAATGGATTGATAAAGATGATGTTGTGGACTTACATCAATCCATGTAAGATACTAATTTAAAATGTGGATTTAAGAAATGAACATATAGTATAAATCTATATGGCTAATAAAGTTTGAAATTTCCTTCTAACTTAAGTAACAAGATCATTGGTTATGAATAACTATTCAAAGCCAAAAGGGATCAAGTGGGTAATATTGAATTTTATAAGGAACTTTTATTGAAATCACTATTATTAAAAGGAAATTTTATTTTCTTTAAAGAATGTTTCATTTTGGACTTAGTAAACGATTCTTTAGAATCGATCACTTTGAGCTTACTACATTTTGTACTTTTGAGCATTATCTGATGGAGATTAAAGTTATGTTTCTCAATGGAGACATTGGTGAAACTACTTAAAAAAATTCATTTATGGATTTGTCTTTTGTATTTAGGATTCAAATACATCATTATTGTTCATGGGGGGTGATATTTTGGATTATTACAAAAGAATTAGGAAGATAAATGCTTAAAATATTAGGTATGTAAACTGCGATTCAGTTGATTTTTTTTTACCAAAACAGATAAATGCTACCATCCTTGAAACGAAAGAAATGCAAAAGATTTCTCATGCGTTTACACTGTGAATTCTAATGCATACTAATGTATATACACATATGGATATGCATGTATCATTTGGCAGATGCCTTGCTGATATTAAAAGTGGATCAATGATTTAGTAGTCAAAATGATTATGAGATATCTTTAAGGAATATAATAAAAGATCATTGCTCATAGATAAAAGATCGGATCGGTTGGAGATCATAAAGAATTACGATCCGAATATTTTGGATGTCATTACTACAAAAGATCCACTTTAGGTAATGGTAATATATTTTATGAGGAAAACTATATAAAAAAGTGTCATTTAAACACTTATAGATTCCACCACTTTGAAAATATGGTCTTTGGTTAATTATAAGACATCCAAATATAGAAAATAATAATAAAACTTTGTCACAAGACTCAAGTTATTGATAAAGAATTGAAAGACCAAGAAATATTGTGATAGTAAAGAATATATTATTTTCCAACAAGGGAAGAGTGCAAAATATATTGTAATTCATAGAGCATGTTGAGACAAACTCCATTAGGGCGGATCCGCTTACCAAAAGATTATCACCTAAGGTCTTTCATGAGCATATAGCTCAATTGGTATAACTCTCATGTAAGGATATTTTGGTTCAGGGGGAGTTTGTATTTGATATTATCGTATGACTCATTGCTCTATGTTTCAGTTACAAATATATGTATTTCATGTTCTTTTTCTGATCAGAAATAAAGTAATGAATTTTTCTTTGCACTCTGGTTGTTTAAATATTAAACGTTTTGATCCGGCTAAAGAAGGACTAGTTGGAAATAGACATTATAGATCGCATTTCATGTAATTTCCGTGGTACGCATCCATGATTGATTTATGTCATTTGTTTGTATGGATATATGTGACCACTGATGGGTTTAGTTACGATAAATGTAACGAATGCCACTTTGATCCTTTGTCAACACAATTAATAGACGAGATTGTTTCAAATACACCATATGTTATAAATAGCAAATTTTGGAGCTCATAAAGTTAAACACATTTTAAGGTTATTTCACATGTGGCGCAGGGGGAGATTGTTGGAATATTTTGACAATTGGTCCACATAAGTAAAATAAAATGTGTTGTGCAAATTTTGTGTAAAGCCAAATTAAAGTGGTCTAATTTTAGATTAGAATTAAAACGCTTAAAGCTTAACTTATCATGTGCCTAATGTGTAGATACCAGGGTATTTTTTAATTTGTTGAAGGGCCGAATTATAAAATGCCAACTTTATAAATAAGGGGTTATGGTCCCCGAATTACACAAGCCTTAGCAACTCTCTAATATCTTCTATGGAGAGTTAATTTCAGACCTAGGATTTGTGTCAATTTGGAAGACCAAACCAAATTCATCTTCTCGTTTAGCAACCGACTATGGATTCAGGTATTGCAATGATTAAATATAGATTCAGGCACACTTCCGCTAATCAAGTTATCTATTTTCTAATTTGTTCTCAATAAAATCAATATGGGTTTATTTGGATCTAGGGTTTCATGACTGTCTGCTGTTAATATATATTGAAATCCTAACATCAATATAAAAATCTAGAAATCATGAGTTGAAATTGATTTGAATTTAAGTTCGGAAAAAAATACAGTTTCAACGACAGAATAAGGAGCTATAAATCATATAACATTGAAAGTTTGAGCATGTAGTTTCAATCTAAAATGCGCTCTCAAATTAAAAAAAGACAAACTGAGAAACAACAGAATTGAAGAGCATACAAGCATACGTATATTAACAACATAACTGAAGAGCATACCTGGTTTGCAAACTGACAAACAACAGAACTGAAGAGCACGCGAAGGATAAAATAATTCGTTCAGATCGAAACCCATAGGCGCAATCTTCTGTTCTTTTTTTTGGATTTCATGAATCTGAAGAAAGCATGGAGGAAAAAGTAATGGCACGATTTTTTTTTTGGGGCGGGGCGGGGGGTGGGGGGGGGGGGGTGGGGTGGGGGGGCGATCAGCGCGAAAGAGAAGGAACATGAGCTTATTTGGAGAAGCGGGTTTTGGTACAGGTATTGGTAATTTGGGCCAAGCGGGTTCGAAGACCGGACTTCTGCAAAGACATATTTGCATCAACTCACATGATTCTACGACAAGAGAACTGATGCAAATTCAAGTATGTTCATTGGTTGCATGAACGATCGATACAAATTTAATAATTTTCTTCCATCTTTTTTCATCGGTTGTCATAAACAACTGACACAAGTTGTATTTTTTGCAAATCTTCTCCTCCACTATACTATACTCTTCGGTCGTTAAGGGGAAACCGACGTAGATGACTTGTTTCCATCGGTCGTTTGAACGACCAATGCAAATAAGGAGAAGCAACAGGCCAGATTTGTACTTGTGACATGATCGCGCAAAATGGCTTGCGTGACTCACGAAACTCAAACCTGGCATTTGGCAAAGTGGTAAATCTGACACGTTGAAAGCGTGGATTTCCATGTGCGCGTACCACGCATGACAACGTTTGGTTTTTGGCTTGGCTCAAGGATTTCGTATCCCGGATCGAGATACAAAATTACCATCCGATCCCATGCTTTCCCATGCGAGCATCAGGGGGACCAGATTCGAAAATTGGCATGGCATGGACAAGGATGGAAAATCCCTATCTCGAAATTAGCAACTTGAAATTTGGTGGATCGGCACGAGACAGACTCAAAATCTCACGAGTGTGACTCGAGTTTTTGGGATACAAAAACATGGCAGACTTAGGGATGCATAGGAATATGGCAAAGCACGGATACATTTTTTGGTTATGATTCGGGATACGAAAAATCCTTGCATCGATACGGTGAGGGATGCAAAAAAATCCCAGGTGCTAGGTAAAGGATCGTGATGCGATATTTGGCACGAAGGCCTGGGATTCAAAAGTGGTAAGAAATCTTGGCACAACAGATTACACGTGTGGATCACCCTTTTTTGGCCGATCTGCACATATTGCACAGCTTTTTTAGGGGATTCAAATTTACGCTATTTCGGGATGCAATTTTTTGCGATTGGCTCGATTTTTTAGCTATCTTTTTGGGATGCTAATTTTGAATCCCCTCGGGATACGAAATTCGGGCTGATTTCCAAAACTCGCCTATAAATACTCCTTTACTTGGCATTCAAAGGGATTGACATTTTTGGACTTTGCCTACACATTTGCATGCGGGATTGGAGCTCTCAAGCACCATTAATGGCTTCCATCATCATTTTCTTGACTTTGGACATCTCCATGGACTTGTAGGCACTACATAAACATTTTCCTACAACTTTTGGACATTCAATTGGATTATCGACATGCTTTTGGACATTTTTCTTCTTCATATTTTTGGATATTGGAGCTATTTTTGGACATTAATGCACACTTTGACTCAACGAAGAAGAAGATGTGAATTTTGGTCAAGTTGTGAATTGGCAAGTTATTTGTTATTCAACTGCAAAACTTTGTGTACACAAATTGTTCGAGCTAGTACAAACTTTGTAATCGACAATATTATGATGAATGGTTATTATGAAGTGGATGTAGGCGTTTGTGCTAATCCACTATAAAAGCTTTTGTGTTCCCTTTACATTTTTTCTTTGGATATTCATATTATAAGTTTACACCTAAACTTACACACGGGTATTGGCATGCGCAAATAATCAATTTTCCATGTCAACACTTTGGCATGCCAAGAGAGAGGCGCACAGCTTCGACTTCTGCTTTGGTTTTGCCTTTCGGATTTGACTTCAGATTTAAGTTTTGTTTTCGGACTTCGACTTCGATGTCGACTTCAGTTTTGGTTCTCGAATTCACTCTCAGATTTGCTTGGAATTATCTCGGACTCAACCATGGTTAATAGGAAATAGTTAGCTCGCTCAAAAGAAGCTGGTATCGAGGAAAGTCATAAAGTCTCCTCGACTGGATATCCATCAAACTATGTCACTCGAGCGATAATGACAGAGTCGTCAGGGATTTAACTAAGGATTTCATTTCTCGTTTGGTACAACAACAAAAACATTAATGTCGATAGGAAGCTACCATGAACACTCTTCTCGCTCGACTCGAAGGAATTACGAGGCAGTCTGGCCAAGGAAACATGATTGGAACCAGTGCTAATGTTCCATAAGGATTAGGTCGGGACTTCAGGCAATCCCCGAAGAAGAAGCCTGTGTCGACACCAGTCCGCAAATAGCTGCCGAATCGGCTAGGCTCGAGGGGATAATGCCCAATCCCATACAAGGCTCAGCTCAGGTCATGGCTAATTAGGTCCCAGGATCAGGTGTTGGAAATATCTTTCAACCGCTGATGTGTGTAGCTTTGGATACAGGAACTCATGTAGTTTTGAATGTGGAATTTGTGCTAGTCGAGGCACCTCAGATTAGAGCCGAGCTAGATATTTTTCTTGGCGCTTGACAATTCTCTAATGTTGGAGTTGACATCGGGAGCACAAGGATCAACTTACATAACTTGATTCAATTTCTTGGCATGGGCAGTGAAAGTCAGGTCGCTGACGTTATTTGACGCTATGCTGGGGAGTGGCTTCCTATGCTAGTTTAGACCGTGTTACTTGCAGCTCCTTTTCTCAAGACATTAGGAATTCTCAAAACCCACTAGACTTCAAATTGTCGATGTTAGAAGTTTTCAATGGTAGAAAGGATCCTACCATTCACCTCATACACTATATGCGCCATATGGAAGTACAATCAGTTTCAGACAGCGTTATAGCTAAGTACTTCCCGCTCTATCTCATAGACATTGCTGCATTATAGTTCAGACAATTGGAACCAGAATCTATTAACATTTGGAATGTCTTGGTTGGAAAGTTCGTCGAGCAATTCAGAGTTCATATCAGCCAACCAAGGAATGTCATGTCCGACAGTAGTTAGCAGATGATAGGTGAAACTTCGCATAAGTTTCTTAAAAGATTCAATGCGGCGGTGGCCTCTGTTGATAGACCTGATTCGTCCATGGTTCTAATGGCCTCCATCTCCAGCATTCTTGACAAAACAGACTTCAAAACCGAATTGCGATGGGACCCACCAAGGTATCTCGCGAAATTCTACTTCGAAGCAGAAAGATTTCTGAGGGAGGAATACTTCAAAGCAGAAAGATTTCTAAAGGAGGAAGACTCCCGTGATGAAAAACCTATCCAACAAATCAATTCTACAGAAGGCTCAGGTTCGTCTGCACTCGAAAAATGAAAGCGTAAACCTTAGGACAATCGAAACTCACGGCCTCGCTTCGAGCCAAAGTTTGCAACATACACTAAACTCACTCATGGCTTGGAAAGCATTTATCTCGGCATACATGTAACTGCGCCTTTCCAAAAGCCTCCTAAAATGGACCTGACTCCAAATCAAGCGAGCTCTGACAAGTATTATCTCTTTCATGAACTACCTGGGCATGACACCGACCATTGTAGAAAGTTCTGTGATCTTGTCGAAGCATGCATCAGGCATAGGGAATTTTCACCATACGTTAGAAATCCTACGACAACACCGCCACATAATCAGCCTCCGCCACACCTTAGGGATAGGTCTGGATGCCCCCAAGGCATTATCATCAACTGATTTGGCCTTACGGATTCTCTTGGCTTTTCCAGACCTCGGCCCGACACTTATGTGTGTTCCTTTCGTTGGCGACTTTTTTCCTTTTTAACTTTCTCTGCATGAAATCAAGGCGGAAACATCGGCCATACATGCACGAAACTGGCTTGTGGTCTCCAGTCGTGCTCTGGGTTGGACTTCGACCGTTACACTTCCTGGTATCAATACAGACTGTCTTTGGGCTTTGGTCCTCACTGCTGGAGAGTGGAGTTTTGATGACAACAATCTTATTTTAGTACTAATTGATTATAAAATATATACTAACACATCTAGAATATATATATATACACATATGCAAGATTTATATACAGGAATTATTATTGAAGACTGTACAATTTTAAAGATGTTAGAGATTCAGAATTCAGAGATATTTCAAGACTCATGAGTATTCAAGATTTCAAGAGTTCAAGACTAATATAGTTATAGAATCTAGATTATGTAGGACTCTGAATAGCACTCTAGGTTCAAATTCAAATTCTGTTTTTCAAATTCTATTTTCAATTTCTGTTTTCAAATTCTAACTTCAATCTCCCTCTTCTCTATTTTTATTTGATTTTAAACTTAAGTTTTATAGATTTATACTTTATAAGGTTTATATATTTATATTTTATATACTTTATATTTATATAGTTTTAAACTTTATAATTTTATAAATATGTTTATAAGTTTATATTTATGTTTCTATATGATTTTCTACTTTACAATATTTATTTATAACACTATATTTTAATTCGAGAATTTCCAGAATTATATTATATATTTTAGTTCAAGAGTTTCTTATCTTAACCCTCTTATCACAAGAATCTTAACACCCTAGCCCATTAAGCACGTGATATTGCATAACTTAGTCCACCAAATACAAAATCCTTTTTTACAGGTACATACTTGCCTGGTAAGACCCAACGAGCCCACGACTTCAAATTTTCCGGATCCCAAACATCCCGGACTCAACAAGCCATTCTAAATACGATCACATTGATCATTGGATTTCTATCATAAATATAATCTCAACGATTATCATATTTCTATTCTAAATGTAATCTTAGTGATCGTCGGATTTCATTCTATTACGAGTCCTGTGGTCATATTTTTTCTACTTAAATACAACCTCAGTGGTCGTTGGATTATCTTCTAGCTTATTCTTGGTCATCTTGCTCCGGCAAGGCCATCTTGGACTACTCTGGATATTCTTGGTTGTCTTGCCTCGGCAAGGGCGCCTTGAAATCATCTGGTTATTGGTTACTCTAGATTTATAGATTTTGGGTTTTTCCAATTTTCCGACTACTTCGGTTATTCTGATTATTCGGATATTCTGGCTATCTCTCAAGAAATAATCCAAAACGATTATTGGTTTTCATTGGCTTTTGCTTTCTGGTTAATACGATCCAATGTGATCGTGGCTCTTTGGTTCTCAGCTTATAGAAGTTCACTTCGGACTTCTCCTGACTTTGGTTTTTGGATTTTTGGTTTTCTCGCAAAATATATCTTCATTCGATCAAGGAAGACATGTTTTGGGGAGGAAAGTGTTGACTAGCTTTTTGGTAAAGCAGTCACACGTTAAGAATATGGTTAGCGATGCACTCATATCTCGAGAACGTCATCAAAAAACACAAAGTGATTTAGTTGAAGTCGCGACGTGTTAAGAAAAGGTTGAAAATAGCGTCGACTCGTGAAATCGTCGTTAATAAACTTGGAAAATAAGACAGTGAAAATGCTTGATTGACTCAGTCCGATCAGCTCAAAATCTTTGAGCATGTCGGTCCAACACACGGCAAAGCTCATCATAGAAAAATATGCGAATTATGGTAAATTCTTGTTTCATGCACTCAAAAATAGCTATCGGCATGGCATGAAAATGGCTTGCGCGACTCACCTCACTCAAATCCGGCATTTGACAAAGTGGTTAATCTGGCACGTTGAAAACAGTTGAGCAATACGGTAAAAACTCAGATTTCCACATTCCCATGCCAAGCATGGCAATGTTTTGTTTTTGGCTTGGCTCATGGATTTCGAATCTCTCTAATTTTTATCCCGGGTCGGGATACGAAATAACCATTCGATCCATTGTTTTCCCACAAGCGCATCAAGGGGATTAGGTTCGAAAATTAGCATGGCAAGGATGGGGATGCGAAATCCCCATCTTGAAATTTGGTGGATCGGCACGAGGCGGACTCGAAATCTCATGAGTACGACTCGAGTTTTTGGGATATGAAAACATGACAGGCTTAGGGATGAGAAGGGAAATGGCAAAGCCCAGATACTTTTTTGGCTATCATTTGGAATACGATAATCCCTGGATCGACACGGTGAGGGATGCGAAAATCCCAGGTGCGAGACGAAGGATTGTGATGTGATATTTGGCACGAAGGCCTAGGATTCGAAAGTGGAAAGCAATCTTGGCTCAACAGATTACACATGCGGATATCCCTTTTTGGCTGATCTACATGTGTTGCTCAGCTATTTTTTGGGGATTCGAATTTACACTCTTTCGAGATGCAATGTTTTGTGATTGCCTTGGTTTTTTTGCTATCTTTTTGGGATGCGAATTTCGCATCCCCTTATGATACGAAATTCAGGCTAATGCCCCCAAATCCCACCTATAGACACACCCTTCCTTGGAATTCAAAGGGATTGGCATTTTTGGACTTTGCCTACACATTGGCATGCGAGATTGGAGCTCTCAAGCACCATTAATGGATGTCATCACGATCTTCATGACTTTGGACATCTCCATGGACTTGTACACTACATAAACATTTTCTTACAACTTTTGGACATTCAGTTGGACTATTTGTATGATTTTGAATATTTTTTCATACTTTTGGACATTGGAGCTATTTCTTGGACATTAATGCACACTTTGACTCAACGAAGAAGAAGAAGGGCATTTTAGTCAAAGTTGTGAATTAACAAATTATTTGTTATTCAACTGCACAACTTTGTATACATAAATTGTCCGAACTTGTACAAATTGTGTAATCGACAATATTACGGTGGATGATTACTATGAAGTGGGCATAGGCATTAGTGCCCAATCACTATAAAAGCTGTGTGTTCCCTTTAAATTTCTCTGTCTTTGGATATTCAGATTATAAATTTACACCTTAAACATACACTCGAGTGGTGCGCAAATACCCAATTTCCTGCGTCAATACCTGGTGTATGTTCATGTAACACCCCGCATTTTTAATTAAGTAAAATAAAATAAAATTTGAAGAGCTGTCAGAATTTAGTCACAGAATTAGCATCATTGCGTCCGTGGCGATTTTCTGGTCAATTTAGACCTATGGATTGCAGAAACTGTAAGATTAAAGAGATACATTTAAATGAAATATTGTAACAAACATGAAAAGAAAGTAAAAGAAAAAGAATAATGATCACCATTGTTCTTAATCTTGTTAACAAAAGACTATGTAGTCCAGTTGGTAAGAGCATTTGGCTTTCAAGAGAGAGGTGCAAGTTCAATCCCCGTGGGTGCCATAATTTTATTTAGAGAAACGACTAAAATAATACATGTTCTTAAGGGAAAATATGTATAAACGCACATATAAGGAAAATTATACGTATAAAGAAGAACAAAAATATATGTATATGTAAATATATGTGTATATATATGTGCATATAAATATATATATATATAAATATATATACAAGAGAAAAATTCAAAATAAGGCTGTAACTAAAAAAATCTGGTAAGAATTAAATATAACACCGTTTGAATTTTAAAAACGAAATAAAAGTTGTGTGTATATATATACATGTAAAATGGGCATTTAAAGTTTTGTATACATACAAGGAGATTATATGTAAATATATTATTTAAATAAATCAAAGAAAGCATAACGGGATACTAATCAAACGTCTAAATTTAAAATGTTAAAAAAGTAAGCATAGTGCCCAAAACCACTCGCTGGACCCAGTGGGGTTGACCTAGGGGTCGATCCCACCTATAGGGGTGTCGACCTAGGGGTCGATACACCCCAAATCTGGGCAGATTCATTGATGAATCTGGACTGTTTTTCTAACCACATTCATTGCTGACTCAGCGCTGCATGTACGATAAGATCCTGAACGCCTATAAATAGGATAGGAGAGCCTAGCCTAAATCTTACATTTTCTAAGAGGCTGTCTAACTCTACCATTCTTCTTCATCCTCAAAATTCTTTGGAAAATAGAATAATTAGTATTAGGAGATTCTGATTCAAGATCTGGAGGAAAAGAATGTATATTTACAAAAAGGGTGTTCAAAATTCTGTTTGAAGTAAGGTAAATTCTTGGATTTGGTCGATTTAAATTTCTCCTCTTTCTTCGTTTTTTCTTTTAGTTGAGAATTGTGGATCCATGGTTATTTAGGTTCTAAACTCAGTTAGGGGAACTTACCAAGTTCATAAATTGGAAAGCTATTAGGTGAGTGGATTTTAGTTGTCTTTTTGATAATGGTATATTTATCGTTTGACATTCCCCCGTTAAAATGTATAGTAAATTTGCTGAAATGATTAATCTGCTGAAATGTAGATCTGCTGAAATGTATAAACCTATTTAAATATGTGGAAACGATTACTATTGTATACATACATGTTCTAATAACTTGTTAATTGGATAACGTATGTTAAGTTACTGTAAAATTAGAATAATTATATGTTAATTTGTGGCATATTATGTACTTGAACCCTTAACAGTAAGAATTGGGATTATAACATGATTTTATGATTACATGTTATTCTTTTAAAAGGGAGTTAATTACATGTTAGGAAGAACATACGACATGATAATCAGTTAAAAATGGACTTAATATGATATTAAGTATGACATGTAAAAATAAATTACAAAAAAATTGGGAAGAATGGATATGCCTAAATTTACAGTAAATAGAAAATTGTAACCGCATAGGCACGAGGTTAAATTTAGCTTGTGGTAGAAGTCTACCCGGAACTGCATGACAAATCCAACATCCAGAATTTGTTAATTTAATGTGAATCCAACTTGTGGTAGAAGTTTTCCCGGAACCACCTAATAAATCCAGAATCCACAAGTGGTCGACTTAATGCGAGAGGTCTGGTGCATATATATATATATATATATATATATGAATATACGTATATAAAAAGATAGAAATAAATGTCATTGATTGTAATTAATGGAAAAGAAGGAAAGTTACAACAGTAAAAGGTTTGGAATGAACGTGGAATGATAATAACCTTTTATGAATAAACTTGAAAGGGAAAAAAGAAAGACAATAGGTAGGCTTGTCTTAGGGACAAGTGGAAATTATAACTTAGGTTATAATAACGATAGGGGGAATGAGATAACTTATGTAATAAGATAAGTTGTACTTAATTATAAATTAAGTAATCTGTAATTCTAAAACTTGAAACCTGCTGTTTGTAATAAGTAAAGGAAAGAAGGGAAAACTTATGAAAGGCAATAAGTTGTACTTAATTATAAATTAAATAATCTGTAAATCTAAAGTCTGAAATCTGCTGATGAGAATAACATGTTAAAGGCTTAATAATGAACTTAAATGAGTTAAGTTATATAATTGAAATTAGTAAGCAAGTGGAACTTGGTAACTTGAATAAGAAGTCAATATGACTTGAAATAACCAAGTTAAATGGAAATCTGAAAAGGTAGAGCATGCGCGTAATTAAATGATAAGACATAGGGTCTAATAATACATTAAACCAAGGCACTTGGACTAGTCTGTACGTTTGAAGGTGAAAAACCCAATGGGGTAGATCATCGTGGTGTCATGAGGCATGAGGGGAGCGCACGTCCATCAGATTATTCTGCCTGTTATGTTGATATTCTGCTGGCTCCGAAGGACTGGAAGGGGAAGCACGCGACTTCCTGGGACGTGAAGGGTACTCCTGGTAGTCCTCTGTGTGGTGACAGCGCTTAGGCTGTGCTCGTAGAGGTTAGGTCTACGCGTTACTACCTGGTGAGTATACCTTGACTACCACGATAGGGGGCAGTCAAAAGGTTATAGGATGACATAGGTGATTTGACGAGCTTGGGGCCTTGTGACTAGGCGGGTTATGACCATCTGTTTGCCTTAGGGCGGGTTTAACCCTATGAAGGATAGTAATTCGTCGGGTACTCGTCATCGACAGTCAGCATGATGCGTGATGCGAAAAGACGGGAGCTAAACCAATAGACCATGGACCTTTCATTATCGAGGCTTTGGTTGCGGAGCACGCTAATTTGGATGTAGATTGCTTGTTAGGGGGCATCACTTAGCTCAATTCTGTTTGTCTTTCGCTAGTTGAAGGAGGGTCAGTGGGACCATAGCTACTGAAAATGCAGACCATAGAGTCTGTGTATACAGATACCTGAAAAGCTCCCGACCGAGTTCTGTTTTTCTTGTACAGCACTGTTACAGAACTCAGTGCATAGTAGAGAATATGTGCAGTTAAGGCATCGAGTATGATTGACGATACGTATGTGAGAAAGTCTAGATACATGTATGTCTGTTCCATGTGGTGTGTCGTAGACTTTAGGGCCTTACTCTATGATGGAATCTGATTCGATCGAATGGTTCAAAGGTGGCAGTCCGTACACTTGCATAACATGGTGATGGCGGGGCTATGCGGAACGTAGTGTTGTTATATTGGGATTCGTACATCGCTCCGACATTGGATGAGGGACTGCGTATATTTCTATGGCGTTACGGATAAGACCATGCGAGTGGGGTACCATGGGGTGTACCCTAATATTGGGGGTAGCAACATATATATTGTATTAAGTTAATCTACTTGGGAGTAGATGGGTACGACGCGTGTGTAAGTCTTGAGTGATGTTAATCCAAGTAACCTAATAAATAAGAAAAAATAACTGAACGGTATATGTAGGGTTATCCAAAATGTGTAGTTTAAATCCAATCACCAGAACCTGTGTTCTGACTCCCTCCTCATAATTTACTCACATGTTAGATTTGTTACAGAGATATGATAGCTTTGGATACTGGTTAAGCACTATTATTATCTGGGTAAGACTATATTTTGATTATATTATATTTTATCTATTCCGCTGTGAGATGTTTTCCGAGCTCTGATATATTTTATATCTCTGTATTTTCTGCAGGATAGCAGACAAACCAACACGAGTTTCAACAGATAATAATTTTGAGAAAAATTCGATTTGTTGGAACTCGGGTTTTTACAGTTCACATATTAGGGTTGCTCATCTCTCTTTAGGATTGATGGTCGGGATACTCATTATGAATGGTTCTTTATGTTTACTAGTTTGGTTGTGTAGATGATGGGTCGTCCATTTTGCCATTGAACCATTTGATGTGTTAAATGATTGAATTTATGACTGATGTTATGCGTGGTTTAAACGACACCAATACATTTGAGACATGCTGACACCGTATGGATGTATGTATGCCACTTGTCATATCCTAATTATACCATGCTAATTCTTTTGATATATCAGTGTCTATATTTTAGACATAATTTGACCCGTTTGCTATATATTATTTATATAATGCTTAGATTAATCCACGACATTTCATGTTTACGGATGACGAGACTAGCTTATGGTTGTTTGACCGAGATCTAATGGTCAAATGCTAATATATTTTTGTATCCGTATCCATTTCGTAGCCTAAAAATATATAGGACTTGTTTTTATATAAAATAAAGCTATAGCTACTTTATACGACTTAAAACTTATTGCTTATGTATCAATAGCAAGTGCAATAACATAGATATTAAAATAACGAAGGCAATACAAAAGTATGTAAATTAGTAAATTAAGATGATTACATTGGCTTTTTTTTGTTATCTACGGTCGTTTAACTGAAAGTGGTTACATGCCATACTTTAACACAAAACGCGCATTACTAGAAATTCATTAGACTTCTGTTTTAAATTGACTGGCTAAAAAAAAGTGTGATGCTAAGAGCACCGAATTTCATCTTTCTATTACCACGACTAAAAAAATATCACAAATTACTCTTTCACTCTTCTTAACACCTCACATTAAATAATAAGGGCTACCAGCATTTATATCTATTTCTCCATCTCAGCTTCAATTCGTCTGTTTTTCTCTTTCGAAAACTCTAAGCTGCCATGATTTTTGTTTTCGGCGTGTTCATTCATCTTATTTTCACCAAATTCTATGCTACTAGAAGAATGAGCGGATGTAAGTAAAAAAATTGTGAATAAAGATCGAATTTAGCAAAATAGAAGTAGAAGTGAAGATGAATTTTGAAGTCGTGAAAAGCAGCAGCGGTAAATGAACGAATGAATTAGGGTTTTAGATTAGTGTTGGATACATGACTATTTCAACAATCAACGGTTGAGTGAGAGATTAGAAAGAGATCAATGCGGTATTAGGAAGCACAGAAAATTTAATATGTTTTAATTTTTTAGTTGTGCTAATAGGAAGAGGAAATTGGGGTGCTTTTAGCATCACACTGAAAAACCCTATGCAATACTTATAAATACAATGCCAAAACAACTTTTCAAATGAAAATCCACTCTAATTTACTAGATGTTTACATTATCAAATTGAATTAGTAGATTGTAAAAATAAACGAATTGGCTTAGAAGATTTAGTGTACTTGTAAATAGTTATGTGTAAGTGTTGGGTTATGGGTTCGCCGTAATGGTCGTTAGAAAGTCATCCCCCAACGTTATTTGTGAGTAAGAGATTATTTCGTTAGTTGTTAGTAAACAATTCCAAGGGAAGCATAATCAACCAATAGAGTGGGAAAGGATACAAGAGCTGAAAGGTAGAAATCTTAGTTGGTGTCAAGCATTGGCTAGATACTCTTTATAAGTACATGTGGACTGATTGAATATAAAAGTAATTATTATGCACGAAAGGCCACTATAACTACTGGATGGCGGTAAAATGTTAACATGTGGTACTTTGACTAGTACCACTTTCTGTGATATTACAATATATTCAACTCATAAATGGTTAAGCACCTCTAAATGTCCTTGATTTTCACTACACAACCCACTTTCCCTTTCCATCCACCCACTCTCTCTTCTACTCATATGTTATTTGAATAGAAACGAGTGGAAGTGGTTCGAGTTCAATAAATATGTTCCTTAACAAGGATGCAATATAGTCCTACTATGTGCATGCGGTTTATGTGTGTATATAATGAAGGAAAAACATACCGACATTAATAACAATGCCTTAATGCTGCTATTTATTAAAGTGCAAAATGTAGGTGTTGGAACTTGAGATATTGTAAGAGCAATGTCAACGGAAATGGATTTAGTCATTTTGGACTATGCACTTGAATCTTTCATGGTGAAGATGGACCAGAAGAAGACCAGGTCAAAAAACATGTGTTTCATTCCAACGTTAACCATATCATGCACTTTTTATTTCTGGTATTGAACCATATCTAAAGCTTATTAACTATTGGGATCATGTCCTAGGCATGAAAATTATGGGTATCATACCATAAATTGGTTACTCCAATCCATCAAAAAATTAAAATTATATAAATGGCACGCTACACATCACCCTATTTAATAACACTCCTATATAAGTCACAAGTTTATATTTAAGTGGTACGTTAAGGGAGAGAGAATAAGTAGAGTGAGGAAAAAGTCAAGTTCGTGGCTGCAAATCGGAAGCATTTAGGATTACTGCACTGTCTGAAATGCCATAAAGTAGCTACAAAATAGAGTATTATGAAGCAAGCATATGCAAAAAATGCCAGACAAATGCATAAACACGCGCGCACACACACATATGAGAAGCTCCCAGTAGTGTAGCACCATAAAATATCCATTGATTTCCTCCTTTCTTTCTCTAACCACACATTCTTTGTCCCAGTCATCCATTATTTAAATACAAATGAGTAATTATGTTTTGAGTGAGTGTGCCATGATTCCATTACACACACACACACACACACACACACACACACACACACACACACACACACACACATATATATATATATATATGAGGAGCGTTCAATGACACCCCAAATAGTGAGCACCCCTTTAGCCTACCACTTTTCCACCACACATTTCCTCCCTCTCTCCTTCCACTAACTCTCTCATCTTCCACTCACATTAAAATAATATAAATGAGAGGTGGAAAATAAGGAGGCTAATAGGGGGTGCAGAATAAGGGGTGCCATTGAACGCTCACACACACACACACACACACACACACACACACACATATATATATATATATATATATATATATATATATATATATATATATATATATATATATAAGGAGGGTTGTGCGACACCCTGTTAAAAGCACCTGTCCTACATTCGAACCTGTTGGAAACGAATGAACAAGAGAAAGAGAAATTTGGAAAGGAGAAGATATAGCAAACCAAGTCCCATATCATCAAAATATGAACACACACCCCTCTTATATATTATAAGCCAATAGGCTTATATAACATCAAAAGAAGAGGGCTTGTAGAGGAATGTGGGCTAGGCCTTAACACAATAATATATTAAAGTGTCAAATATTAGGCCTTAGAACTCTTGGGATCTCTTGATTGAATGGGCCTTAGGACTCTTGGGATCTCTTGATTGAATGGGCCGACGGTTGCTGCTTGGGCCAGTGCGTTGAAACGAGATTTTTTTTTTTTTGGGGAATTTGATCGGCATGTCCGTTCAGTTGAACGGGTGCAACCATTTGAATTCTAATGCGCACGCACATTAATACACCGTATGGTTAAAGGGCCGCAACATTTCCAATTTCAATGGTTATTAATGCCCAAATAGGCACTCTCTCCAGCCTATAAATACATAACCCAAAACGAGACAGACTTCACTTTTTATCTTTTCGTATTACTGCTTCTTCTTCAAAGTAATCCCGTGGTCTAGTTTCTATAACTTACTTCAGTTCGTCGGAGCTCCGTTGGCTAGCACTGCGCTACGGGGTTGGTCCATTTTATCCTTGAAAACAATTTGCTGTTACATCAATCAGTGCATACGACGGCAATATTGTTTCAAGGAAACAGAATATTTCTGGACTCAGACATTACTGAAATAGAATATTTTCTTTTTCTATACCTGCTTCAATCTAGTGCATAATCGACCATACTTTCTGTCATTGTTGTACACACAGTTTGACGTGACAATTATGACATAATTGAGTAACATTGATTATTGTTACTATCTATTTGTAATAAGATTGTGTATTGAGAAAGTTTTAACAGAACCACCATCACTGGTTTATATTTGAAAAATAAGTGTTGAAGCTTGGGTAATGCCGTCCAATTTCCTTTCTTCTTTTTCTCCTCACCAGTCACACCCTGAAAATCCCACCTCTTTAGATCACCGCCATGCTTACCCCCTGATCAACTACAATTTCAAGAACTGAATCGGAAAGTGCAAGTCAAATTTTCTTAGTTTAAATTCGAATAAGGATTTTCCAGAACTGAATCGGAAAGTGCAAAATCTCTCATCTAAACTCAGAAATCAGTTCACAAAAGCATGGAAGGACACTGTTTCAAAGTATAATTCTCACAGTAAGGCTATTCAACTTTCTTATTTTGAGCTGATTATCAAGAATGGTGTTAAAACTGCATGCATTGATTCTGATCTGATAAATGATGCTAGAGAGAGATGTTTATGTGTATGGTAACAAACCTTATTACAAGTATCCGAAAGAATACAAAGACAGAACTTAGAAAATTAAAGGAAGTTACCAATTATTTACAAGAGAAAATGGTTTTTCATAATTAAATTCGATAATTCTGAGGACTGATAAGTTCTATCATCAATTCTATACCTTTACAATAAAAAAAAAAAAAAAAAAAAAAAATCATATTTATGAAAAAAAAAAAAAAATACTTCTTGGCATATGGTCGACGAGAGAACTCCTTCATTCAACACCAATATAAATTCGTCTTCTGAATCTTGATCTAGACTTTTGGTCCGTAGAAGCAATCAGCCGCGTAGCATCTATTCTACGTAGGTCTGTGAAATTAGATCAAGTTACAGAAGATGTTATCCGCATTTCTTATGCTAGAATACTGGTTGAAATTGATATTAGCTTTGATTTCCCTGATGTGGTTCCCATTCAGTGCTATAACGGGGAGTTAATTTGGCAAAAAGTAATCTATGAATGGATCCCCTCTAAATGCTCAAACTACAAAATTTTCAGTCATTCGAATGTTGCATGCGCAGCAATAAAAAGTATGGATTCTAAAGGAGAATGTATCTAATGATAAATCAATGTATGTTGATGACCACTTTTCAATTGAAGAGGAAAATGACGGTAGCCCGATGATATGTGAAGACTTGCATGATAACTATACTCAAAGGAAAACCAGAAATGAGAATTTATATACAAATCAGGTAATTGATAATTCTACTTCACTTACTATGTATAAAAACTGTCTCTAGCAGTAATGTGCAGCAAAATAAACTAAATATTTCAGCAGATGGAAATAGCACTGGAAGTCTCAAACATAAGAATGATATTAACACTTTTAACAAATATGAGATTTTAAATTCTACTGAATTTTCTTTAAATGAAAGTGAGGAAGATAGATGTATTCAAGTAAAAGATAATAAATTATCCTCTTGTGGTGGTGAGAAGGAAGTGGTTATCTCAGAGTTTGATATGAATGATCTTAACTGCTCTGTAGACAATACACAACCTCTTTCTGGTAATAATGATGTGGATTACTCAAGCTAGGAAGATATCAATATGTATGAATTAAACTTCTCTACTGCTAGTTATAAGAAGAAAAGAGATAGAATTATTTAAATAAGTTGAATGGAGATGAAGTGAAAATTGGTGGAGAACCTTTTGTTGAATTAAATTCGAAGTGGAATACTCTCATATCACAAATCAAGACAAGATCTAAAGCAAGAAAATCGAAAGAAGAATGTAGCCACGCTGGTGGTGTTAAGACTAGGGGTGTTTCTAAAGAAAAAAAAAAAAAACTTAAGATGGATTTATTGTTTTGGAATGTGGGAGGATTGAACTCAGTTACTAGGCAGAATGATCTTCTTGACATTGTTCGAAGTAAGGATATTAATTTAATGGCGATTGTGGAGCATAAAAAGTCTAATTAGTCAATTGCTAATTATGTGTTGAAATATAAAAATTGGAATTTTATTAATAATAATTCTTCTGGTATCAAAGGGATAATTTTGATTGGCTATAATAGGCAGTATTGGCGGCATCAAATAATAAGTATGAATCAACAATATTTTACCTGTATCTTCTTTAATTCTGGTGGTCTTCAACTTGCTATTTCTGATGTATATTGATCCAATCTTCAATCTTAAAGGCAGCTTCTATGGGACCATCTTTTAAAAATGAAATCTATAATAAATTGTGCTTGGTTAATTGCTTGCAATTTCAATGATACTAATTATGCAGCAGATAGATTCAGCTCACATAACTCCAAGTTGGTGGTTGGTATTGTTTTTTTTTTTCCACTGTGTTTCTCAACTTGGTGTTATTGAACCAAATATTAAAGG